>JAAAKL020013535.1:0-12410 GCA_010016065.2 Carybdea cf. marsupialis auct. non (Linnaeus, 1758) | reverse complement strand
AGTCTTTATGTCGGGCTAGGCGGGACTCGAACCCACAACCTCTGGCATGTGAGTCCGACTCCTTAACCACTAGACCATGGCGGCTCCTTTGAACCCTATAGAAACCTAAAAATTTGCAGGCAACAGATTGATTCAGACTACAAGGTGGTTAAACAAGAATCCCAAACTCAAAAGCCAGCAACTGACTTCGTAAGTACAAAGAGATGCATAGATGTAAATGCCTTTGCATTAGAGTCTCTCTGTGTGACTCCTTCTGCTTTTCTTATGGAGCTGTGGGATAGTTTTGTATCTTTGTTTTGTCTTAAAGGTGTGGTATTATTTTATTGGGCTGCGGCCCCGTCAGGTCATTAGACTACCACAACTTTTTGACAACTTTACTTAAGTGAAAAATTTGGTTGGCCTAATTTGGTCTCAAGCCATGGCCGCGGATATTTTCTGCCGTTTTGAAATTGTGCCTTCAACAGTTTTGATATTGTAAAGGAAATAAATAACTCTAAACGTACAAAAAGCGTTGAACGGTACCGCTCCTGGAAGTCGATTTCCACATCCATGACTTGGCTTTCGTTGTAAAGAAACGCCTTATTCATAATGAGTAGGTTGTCCTTTTTCAACCCCATTAAAAAGACAATAGCATGTTCATAATGGAAATTATTGTGATAAATATAGACAATGAAATAGATATTGACACTTGTTTGAGAATTGGAACCACCGTGTTAACTAATAGAGGAACCAAGAAGAGAACTCTTATCCGTTATATCACCAATGATTAGTTCTTAAAAGGACAGCATCAGCCCAAAGCTCTCGCCGCACGTTCTTCACTTTCATGTGGCAAACTAAGTCTTCATTTACGAAGATACGAGTTCGCTTAACTGTGAAATCTCTGATTACAAGTGTTCAGACTCGACCGAATAGAACAAAGAACAAACAAAGCATTCTAGATGCACACCATAACTTGCAGTATTGTAAATTTCCAGCCTGATGAAAGAAACAAAAGCAGCGAGAACATGACATCTGAATAGTTCATCTTTGTGATGCATTATTCCCATTTATTCATGGGTGACCATACTGAAGTTGGAGGTTGGCGTTTACTGTTTTTCTGCGAGCGTTCGCACAAGTGACAGCAGGAGTATTTGACTTAAGCATGGAAAACAGAGCAAGTATTAGGCTTTAGACAGGCAACATTAGTATTAAGGGATTTCCTAATGATGACCTTGAGCTCTTACTTGACTTAGTGTTAAGTTTCATGAGACAGACCATGCATTTGCCATGTAAGTATGACTCTATATTTGTACTTATTTAGTACATTTGTTCAACCTACCTATACTAGAACGTAACTTTGTGATTAAGTATATTTATCACAATATCTGGAAGGTTCGCAAGAGTTCGGATATAAAACCCGGCAATTAGATGCTCCAGATGAATTTAACAAAACTCACATTACATTGCTTGTCCGGTCACTAGGTTATCACAATCGCTAAGGATGCTCGCTCGAGGTGCTTTGCCTGTGTTTCTCCCTCCAAACTCTGCCTAAGGAAAACACAAGGCAACTGCAGCATGATGTAAACCTTATCGTATTTGTATTTGAAAGGCAAGTTATCTATGACAAATACGAAAGCTATCAATCAGAATGTAAAAATGTATGAGAAATAAGAAAGGTAAATAAGAAGTAAATTAACGGGCAAGTTTATAAAATTGTAAGAGCCCACTCGCTGTGAAGAAGACGAAGACATGGATTTCAGATACACCAAATATACCTTTACTCTACATTATTTTACGCCAATTCTGGTAGTCACCACTGAGATCAGAAGAAGCCAGCAAACAATAGAAACATGTTTAAATGCCCTCATCGTTTGACAAGGTCCTTAGTAGCTCATTGGTATGAACAATCTGGCAGCTAACTTACAGCACACAGAGTTCGCTGCACAAACTGCCTCAAATACATCCACACTCGAGTCGGGCTACTCTGCCATCAACGCTGCAAATACCAGTAATATATGGACGTCAATTCATCATTTTCTGTAGACGGAAGAACGCCGATAACAAATTTCAGAAACATAAAGGTCCGGTGAAAGATTCAGACAGTGCATCTGGAAAATGACAACTCTAGTTGAATACGTTTCTTCGTGATATTATATATGTCATTTCTATTCCTTACTCTTGTCTTCAAGCAATAAAACGCCTCATAGTGTGAATGTCACCTTTTAATAAATCTAAAGACTCGGAGGACGTGAAGTAACAAATTTCTCCACAAGAATTTGTTGGTATTATGCTAATCTAACATTCAGTTGTCACAGTTGAGTAGTTTTTGCACTGGTCTAGGAGTGCGGAATGTGTCATTTTGCAGAAACAGTTTTTTTGCAATAAACAAACGCAAGTACTTTTCCGACTCCACCTTCTTATCGAAAATCGATAAACCAACTCGGGTCTATTTAAGTTGTTTAGGAAAAAATAACCTCGAAAGCTCTCACACATGACCTATGAATAAAGAGAAACAATGGATTTATAGTTCAAGACAATAAAATCATGGCGGACACTGAGGTTTATTTACTTATGCTTTGAGAAAGTTTAATATTTTCTATACCGATTCATCTATTGACACCACGTCATTTAAGACCATCGACCTAATCTTGTTTTCTTTTATTTCTCTATTCAAAGACTACCAGATATTTGAAATCAGTGCATCTTATTTATCAAACGGAAAAACTTTAGTTACTAAAGCATAGTTTATCAACAAACAATGTTTTCTCTAGAATACATTAGCCTCCACCTAGAAAAGAAACTGTGTTTTGAGTAGAAGCTATTCCTACACATGCATATTTAATGGCACCATACAAAGCTTGTATGTATCATGAAATTGGACAGGTATGGAAATATGTGGCTGCTGACTTTGCGACGAAAGTGTCCGTGAGCATGCAACACACATCGCCTTTGGACAAGTATGAGTGTCTGCAAAACTCTCCGTTAGCACTCAAGTATAAATATGAAATTTAAATTCAAGGGTGGTCTAGGAAAGTAGTGTTTACATGCCTAGGTTGTAATCTGGTAGTCAGGTACAGTGCTTCCTGTGCACACCCGGTTCCTAAATATTATTCGTAGATGCACAGCATACGCAGGGTCTAGGACTTCCACACCAATGTAGAAATAACCGTAGCTTACTTGTTACACCTACGTTTGTATAGCAATGGGTGCGGGCGCACATACCTAGTGGAAATGACATGCCACAGGCAGCTTCATCTCTTTTAATTTACCTTGACTTATTTCTCTTTCATTAATAGTCAGATAATCGCACTTGACATCCTCTAAAAATTAACAAATCCTCTCTCTTTATCTACTGTGATCAGTCTCTTGATTGACTATGGTCCTGTAGTAGTTAGAAAACTAGGTTTTTACTACGTTATTTGCCATGGGACATCATTTTGGTGTTTTTAATGTTTTCATTAAAATTTACCTTGTATATCTTTGCTTGTTGAAACAGGGGCATAAATGATAAGGAAGTTGACTGCAATAAAAGGTCCTCTTACCAAGGTCTTGTGTAAGGACAGCTGATATGATCCAATGCTGGAAATACCCAACCATCACCGATACGTGGCGCTCAATATTGTGTACTATGCCCTCGATAAGAAATTCTAAATGACATTGCCAAGCGATTGGCAAGGATTACACGACACAAATTAACCGACACACGTCCAAAGCATGTTCAACGGTTTTGGTCATTTATAATTTTTTTGATAGAAATAATTTAAGAAATTTTTGACACCGAGAAACATTTTCTTGCTCTCTTTAAAAACACGATTCTCCATTTTTATCAGATAGACTTTGAAATACTTCAAGAGATGAAACGCATGGTCTACTCTTTACGGGATAGTAGACACTTTATATGATATTTAAAGCAGTTATTCGACTGCATTACTGTACAGTAAAGTATAGAAATTTTAAAAGTGCTAAAGTGCAAGGGCACATGTTATCTAAATAGAGTGATTTCGTTATAACTCACAAAGTTAGCAAAAAATGTGTTCCAGCTGGTACTTGAACTCGAGGATTTATGCATCTAGTTGCTTTAACACAAGCTATTGCGACCACTGTACATCACAACGAACTCTATGGTACATATAGACAGTTGAGCGTCTCTGGGATGAGTACAGCTATACATGACACCATCTAACACTGCGATATCTAGTTGAACAATGAGGATTTGTGTAGAACGAATACGAAAGTTATATTACTGTAGAAAATATGGCGAGATGAGTGATCTTCGATTTGCAATATTTCCCTATTCTTTAGAATTGCAAAACTGACTTCAACATCCAATAATAGTTTACCACGTGAAGTAATTGAATTTCAGTTCTTATACAGATACATACATTTTTACCATGTTGCATGAAGAAAGTAGAATCCTTTAGGATCGATCACAAAAATTGAAATAAAACCTTTAATGAACTCAGTCCTTTTAAGTGTATTGTAGACGATGTTCTAGATTACAGCTATTCAGATGTTTGGACTCCCACCAATATGCAAACGTAAATATGCCTGGTGAGAAGTGACATTCCTAGGTCATACCTTTGCACAACACTAAGTGTAATAACTCGTAAATGATTCTTTCTCCCAAACTCCACTTAATTAAAATGTTCTTATTTACTTCAGAAATGGATCAGAAACTCTCTTTTTTGCATGATTAATCGAAACTCGAATTTGTATTGCCCATCAACTTTTTGATAAACAGTTTATTTCACCTCGTTAAAATAATAGGATCTTGATTCATTTCTCTTATGGTTAATTTTAATATTTTACGTACGTGCTTGAATGGCCCTTATTTTGTAGATTACTTCGTTGCAGTGGTGTTCCTTGGCTCAATCCTCGCCATCATAATTGTACTTATCATCATTTACAAAATAAGTTTAAATTATCTGGATGGGAAGTACGCCGAAGACAGTCTTACGGGAGAAACAACAGACAGTGCGGACGAAGAGTATTACCCGCCGTTTATAAAAGTTCAGGATAAGGAAACTCCCAAGGAACCAAAAGAAAATGTTTTACATCGGCGTACTTTGTCTGTGATACAAGAAGTAGAGGAAGCAGAAGAGGCTCAACAGGAAGAGGCTAGCTCTTCGATCCCTACAGAACTTGGGAAGGGAAACATAGAAGTAGGATTTCGGTACCTGAAAGAGAACTCATATTTATCGGGAATGATACAAAATGTGAGCGGATTTCCTTCCATACAAGAGAAGGGACCTACCCGAATAAGATTCCATCTTACATTATCTATGTTAAACAAAGTTCGTAAGCAACGAACAGCCTATATATCCACTTCGAAAGTTAAATTAGTTATACCGTGGAGTTTTAAAAATGTGAAAGAAAACGATATTGCTACATCGTCTCTTCGCTTACGTTTATATGGCCGAAGGGAAAAACTTGGAGTTGCTGTTGGCAGAGATACATGTTACGGGGAAGCATTTCTTTACTTAAACAAGATTCCTTTGAGCGAAGAAGGGGCTATTGTAACAACTACTCTTATTCAGACTGCACCACAATTTCCAACTCCAGAGAAGAGCGATTTTTAGAAATGATTATTAAGAAGAGGCAGATAATACTCAACTATGCCCTCCAGCTGCTTTGGATGTGGATGAAAACCTTGAATTTTAAAACGTTATTTTCAGAAGCACGTAAACCTGTTGGACTATGAAGATTGGAATGTTTGCAGCAAGATCATTGTCTAACTTTAGAAAGTGCAACTATGAATGTTCTTTTTAAGGTTCGTATCAATAAAATTTTAGAAATTGTGTAATAGGACAATTTAACGGCCATAAATGACATCTATAAAGTTTTCACATAAATAACTCAACGGGGGCAAAATAACAAGTATTCTTTCAGCAATATATACGAATCTTTTAAAATGGAGATATCTTGAAGACTTTTTCTTACTAACATGAACCTAATGTGATTATCTTTAACTAAGTTATTAGGTAAGGATATTTACATTTTACCTCATTCTCACAACAATTCTGGACATTGTTTTTCTTAGATTGTTGTTATGGAGGTCCGTGGGGCTTTTGGAAATTAATAAACTTTTCGAGACAAAAAGAAACAGCAAAGGTAAAGGATATCTCAGGCTTATGGTGGTAGATGTCAGCGATCTCTAGGTCAGCAGTCAACATTTTAAAGGTATTTGTATTAGGAAGTGCTATAGACTTCTGCAAGACTCTTTTTTTATTGGTCTGAGTAAAATTTAATATTCATAGATGTTAGATTAATAAACTAAGGGTCGAAAAGCATCAACAGCTTTGGATGATAGGGAGGTCACTATTTTCAGGTGAAGTCCGACAGAATATAAGGCTGACAACAATGAATTTAGCCAAGTCGCAAAATCATCATATTCTCACAAGTTCCTATACTTATTAAAATGCAATAGCGGAGAAATAATAAATAGCAATGTAGATGTATTAAAGAAAAGGAATGATAATGCCCTGATATAAACACAAAAATTAAATCACACGTGTCCTTACAGCATGCCATTTCCCGGTACCATGCCTCGTTTGCAAGCATTTTCTAGGCTTCTCAGAAGTAAAAGTTGAATTCCAGGAGGGTCTCAGAATGCTAGAAATAGTGGTGATCCTGATCAATTTCAGGTAAATGGAGAGAATTTTGAGCAGTTCTGTCAAACTGTAGGAAAACTAGTTAAAAGTAAACAAGAAAACAACCGATTACTCCTCGTTTGGAAAAAAAATGAATGAAAGAGAGTAGTTCCACAACTCGAAGTCTCGATGTTTTACTTTTTATAACACCAAAGTAAATGGTCTTGGTTTTATATTGAACGAAGTGCTAATTTATGAACTGGGCTAGAGATACATCACTCTTTTCAAGCATAGAGCACACATAGTAAGGTTTTAAATGACGACTGTGAAATTTTAAGGATGTTTATTTACATACTAGGGATGGTTTGCATTTTGAGTATCAGGAGTATTACCTTTTACCACATAAACAATACCTTGAGCCTGAGTATTACCTTATACCGTATTACCAATACCTTGACCTATTTGATATTTACCTACTGAAATATTTCAAGTAGTAAACCACGTAGTGATCATAAGGCACCATACGTAAAGTTGCACATCCAGTTTTATGATACATTTTTTAAGATGGGAATTTTTTGGCAAAGTAGGACTATCTTCATTTCAGGTTACTCCTTTACAATTCATGGTCGGTGCACGATCCTCCTTTTTATTATTACTTGGCTGAAGGCTTTCCCGTAGAGAGGTTGAACAAGTAGCCACCCTCAACCATTCCGTATCTCCACCTGCAAGGTGGTCAGGAAGGGTTTAGTTTAATCTCTATGGGCTCCGATGTTAATTCCACTACTGGTGCCGTCGCTGGCTTTCAACTACCTGTTTTCATGAGTATCGAATAAACGTTCGTGGTTATTGTCCCTTACATTCCATTTAAATCGTTGAATAAATTCTTTCCCTTCAGGGTCACCCTACCCTTTTCGCTTTCAATAATCACCTCTATTTAAGGTTGCTATAGCCATGTTTTAGGTAAATTGAATAACATATGTTTTAAAAGTAGTTAAATGATTTGTATTTTATTGAAACAATCTGCAAGAACAAATTCTTACAAATATCAATTTTACTAAAGAAATGTCGTTACTTTTTTCTGTCTTGATCCTTGCTGATGAGGTTCAATACTTAGTCGCATAGTACCGCTGGTAGAAATCAGATCCACAGGAGCATATGTTAACGTACCTCTTTGATTATCGACAGAAGTCAATACACTTTAAATACTGCTGCTTCCAGGTATTGGATCTGTATATCTACGACACTAAATAATATCAGATTTATCCAAAGCAGTAGTACAGTAGTTTCTCCGTTAATCGAATCTCCCTTAAATTTTGGAAAATTCGTTCAGATGATTGGTAGTTGGTAGTTGGCACATGCGAAAAACAGTAAAACTATTCGCATCTGACGGGCATATCACTGTCGACCAGATAAACCTGGCAATACTGCAACGTGAACCCAACTTGATGCATGATCGCATGGTGGTCTGTAAGGAGCCTGTCCTCCTTTTTTCAGTTGAAACCAACATAAAATCAACCCATGTGTCCTTCATACGTTTTGCTTTTGTTGTCCTATGATGATGTCCCTTCTTTTTGCAGCTGTTCCCTACTAAAGCTTCTTGAGAACCTGCTTCCCTGGAGCAGCAGAGTCATTTACATCCATAGACATCTATATCCAACCGCTGTTGATCAGAAGGAAGCAGTTTACTTGCAGCCTCCTGCATTAACACCACAAGATCTCATTCTCACGCATGGAGCAGCTATCGTGCTGCTCAGAAATCGTGATCATTTCGGCTGGGCGATGGCACAAAATGTTGATAGTCAAATATAGATATTTCAAGACTCTGACTCCTGATCTTTTGAGATTTCATCTAAAATCTCAACTGAGAAAATGTCTCTACGAGGGGGCTTTACGGTTGCAAGGGCTGGTGTGCAGAAAGGGACGCTCAATGAGATAAGAATGTAATAAAGGCGACACTTCGATTTTGAGAAATCAATGACGGGAGCACTATTCTAGGAAAGAAAACGGACGAATTGTACACGATGAGAGAAGATAAACATAGAGTCAGGAATGTTTAAGCGACATGAGATGAAGTTCTGTAAATCTCAACAAAATCTTACAAATGAATTAAAAGTTGGGAAATCACACTCACTTATACCTAGTGCCACCGAAGCTATAAACTGTTTGCGATTCACATGAAATAATACACTTAATGCTTCTGGATACTGCAACGAATTCTGGTCGTTAGAAACAATACATACCTTTGCTTACATTTTCCTTCTCTTTTGCAAATCAACGGAACTGGAGGCTGTTCTATAAGGGCACTGGGAAATACCAAGTCGGATTTCAATTCCAAAACTTCTAGGGTACTGCTCGACATTGATGGTTTTCATGCAGAAAGAGAACCGCATTATACTCATGCGCACTCCAGTTAGGTGATGCATAACAGGTCAGAGACAAATAATGATACCTACAGTTTCACTCGTGCATAGGCAAACACAATAGGCAGCACTCGAGTTATGTAACCTGCAGCGATGTGACCTGTAACCAGATGAGATCAAAATATAAACAGTTTCAAAGACAAAGTTGAGCGAGAGGGGGTGGGGGCTTGACTTTGCTAATAGCTTCTGCATGAGCCCTTCTTTGACAAGAATCACGATAGTTTCTGAGACGGATGTGAAATCGTCCTCGTTGACCAAACAGATTTGTTTGTGCACTCGACGTGAAAAATACTGGATAAGAACTTTCACAATGCTTACGCATAAAAGATTGGAGATTTTGTAGGTCAGGACTCTCATGAGTATGGCTGTACTGATTATATTATGAGTGCGCCTGTACTCAGTCTATGCAACTTTGTTTAAACATAGACCAGACTGGACAGTTGTTTACATATAGTCGACTGCCATACCTCCATGAGGGAAGATCATTGAACTCTATATAAAAACAGTTATATAGAGTGATATAGAGTTCAATGGGAAAGATATACTTAAGAAGATATACTTAAGAAGGCACACTGAATCTAAGCGTTAAGATTGTGAATTGTTATATACAAGTATATACAGACATATATGTATATTGGCATAAATAAATGCTCACAAAGATCTACGCATCGTTTTGTGTATAAATGACTTTACAGATTAAAGGAGTGTAAATAAATGGTTATTGCCATTTTCTGAATTTCTACTTTAAAATGTTTGTACCAAAATACCAAATATTAACTAACGCGACTTATTTTAATTTTATCAAATAAGGATATATTTGAACTAAATTCTACGAACTAGGGTAGGTTTCCAGAGTTTACGCCGCCGTCGAGTGTACCGTATCGGCAAATCACTCGTCCTCAAAGTTTACAAATATTAATGGTTACTGAAACAGGCACAGATGACTTTAAAAGGGACAGGGAGTAACGACAGCTTTCCCATACGAGTAAGATCAAGTTACACGATCTAACTTGCACTATTCATCTATCCGGAATACGCCGTGGAAGGATTTAGAATCACTGTCAAAGTAGTCAGACAGACTAGCAAAGTCATTATTTTCTTCGACGTCTTGCAGCTTGGATTCTGTATTCACTTTTACTACTTTTAAGGTCCGTATCCTCTTTGCATTATCGTCTTTGATTCCATCGCTGTTGTGTAGACAGACTATTTTAGCTGCTTGACTTTCTGTTCCTATCATCGTCTTTGCATACACAGCTTGAGACTGCTCTTCCACCTCCTGACTGCTTTGCTTTTCTCCAACTGGACCATGACTTTCACGTTTGCAACTTATTTCCTAAATGCCAAAAAATGGGGGGAATTTTGAAAGAAACCCTTGATAAGAGGATGTATCAAGTGAACATAGCCATATGCTAGAGTGACGAATGGAATACGAAGATCTACGGAAGTGTACGAAACATTATTAATGGCCAAAGTAGGCCAAAATAATTAAACATTGAAAATAATGTTTCTCATTTCAGCGTAATAAATAGTGCCGAGAACAAACGGTGCTCTTTACTAATATGTAATTAATTGTGCGAACTATTGTAACACATGCAACTAAACACTGATGCCATGGTGATAAGACGAAGTAAATTTACCGGAAGCAACAATATTTTGCGATCAAATAAATCAGCAAACTATACACCTACAAAAAGTCTACAAGCCAATCAAATTCGTAACGTCAGGCATCGGTTCCTTTTAGATACGAGCAACTACCACATTATAGGAGAGGGCATTAATATAACTAATATCAATTCCACCAGTTTTTAAGCATGAAGTAGGGATTGAAAATAAATCACTAACAGCTTTAGAATTGAAATTGATGTAGCCATTATAGTTACGCTATTGATGGCAGTAGTCAAAGTAGGCCGACAACTTACATTTCCATTTTAATTCTAATATAGCAGATTTCAGATATCAGAGATCAATTTTTTATCAAGCACTACTTTACCAAAGCAAATGTCGATTTATGCATCTAGGTGGATTGATAATGCAAACTATTACTATCTACCTTAAATCTGCGTTTCATCCTCCTGTTTTCAAGTGGTATCTCTAAGGCTTGGTTGACAAGTTGTTCAATTTTTGTTTTGATCTGGTCATTATTACTGGCCTGTCATGTAAGAACATTTGGAAAATAGATAAAATGGTATAATTTATCACTAGCATGTAAGAGGAGTAGCAGTGATATGGATGGGGATTACGAAAACTGAAGGTGCATTGGCAAGCGTTGCTAACATGATGAAGAGGTTCGTATAGTGTATATTATTATTACTTCACTAAAGTATTCTGAAATTATGGCAATGTATAAATAAAGTATGGAATTGTTTGGCTTGTATCCCGGTTATTGTATGTACAAATGCCAACACTGGCAGTGACTTTGATATCAATGTTGGTGTCCATTAGAAATCTGTCCACAATTCTGTCCTTTTTATAGTTTTTATGGAAACCCCGTTACGAACGGGGCGCTCCCTGCAAAACTCTCCCTGCAAAACTCTCCCTGCAAAACTCTTTTACACCGATAACCTGGTGATTGTCATTTAGACATTAAATTTCAAACCTAAATAGCTACTCTTGAAGAATATGGTCTGGATGTAAACCTGGAAAAGGCAAACGTATTACGCTATTACACGTCAAACACATTTACGATTATCCCAAGAATGACCATGGCATATTTTTATCTGAAGTCAGTAAAATTGGAGATATCGATTCAATCCTTGCTTGAGCTCAAAAATGTCTACCCGCGAAAAACATGTTCGTATCTAAGTGGTTTACTCAAAGCAAACCTTAGCTTTCCCAGAAAAATGAGCATTGTAAAGGTAACTTGAAAGAATCCTGCTACCTTTGTAATGGCTCGAATAGGAACGGTGGTTGCTTCTATGCAATAGACATACGAATCTGCCTTGGCTAATTCAAGAGAGCCTTAGTACATAATCCCAAGTAAGAGCATCCACATCACAAAAAGCATAGATGTCAGCACTCATTTGGAAGAATTGCATTGCTTTATGGTTGCGAAACCTAATCCTTACGATATTTTGAATTTTACCAAGGGAGTACAAGAGGTCATCAACTGATACTTTCCATAAAATGTTGAATTAGAAAACGTTTGACGTAGCCATCAGTCTGATAAGCTTTTGTTAGTATTGTCATGCAGCATGACTGAACAATGCAGTATGGCGAGAGCAAAATTAGGGTTACTATGCGTTGGGTACTGAGGCATATAGCCGTCCCGGAAAGGTACGGGTGGAGAACTTCAGATTGGATCCACTAAACCAAACTGTCTGAAGAAAGCAATGAACATCAATCGACATCTCAACTCGTCACACCTTCGTTGTACAAGGACAAGAAGGACGCTCACACTGGCATAGATTGTGCTGCTGAGATT
>JAAAKL020013534.1:0-12410 GCA_010016065.2 Carybdea cf. marsupialis auct. non (Linnaeus, 1758) | reverse complement strand
TGGTAGCCCGAAATTTTGGGACTTGTTTATAATGCTGGTTATTTGATTCATCATGAAACTGATTTTAAGGATACAATTATTTCAATCAGTATGGATCATTTGTGAGTAATCTAAATCGTGGGGGACTCCAAATACCAGGGGACAGTGTCTGCCAATGGGTAATTTTCAGATATATATTTTGCATGAAATATCAAGTTTTGTATATAGGAAATCATTGTGTTGTGTACATTTAGAGATATCTTGCCCTTCAAATTTGCAAATATAGGAAAGTCATGCTAGGACAATGGCTAATGTGCTACTTAACAATTATAGTAAATTGTACACCCCAAGATCAACAGAGGAGACTAAGCAGAAAATTTTGAAACTGTCAACATCCTAATATATCAATGTTAATCATTTTCAATGATTTTATCCCAATATTTCATTCTTAGAACAGTTTGTGGTCCTTGTTTATACTGTTTCCTTGTACCTCCATACATTGAATTGTAGGAAAAACAGTGAGTTGTATGTATACCATATTTGGCTAAATTGATTATTTTTTGTTAAAACCCCTCCCCTGGTCTCATATCACAACTATTATGGGCGATTTTGTCCAATTTAACACTACAATCATGATAAAAAGATACCAGTCATCCACAGCCTAACTACATTTTCACAATATCCTCCAGTCGTGGCCTCCAACTGCGTGTTGTCCAGGCCTGTTATTTAGATCACCCTGTGTCAAACCATAATAAATGGGTTTGTGCTATTAAACAGATAACAATGTACTGCTTTTAAGAATTAACTTGTTTGCTTCTTAGAAAATGACAACAGTTTATTAAGACAAAAGTGACTTGGCCAATGTATGGAAACCATGTACGACGGAAATACACCTCTTCAAGGTACTTAAGCAATAACACAAACAGCAGCGACTACAAAATGTTTTCATGCTTAATTTTAGGCAACCTGTTACTGCTCAGAACCTTTGCTTAGTTCAATAATCGTTGGACGTGTAATAAAGCAATGCATTTCTGTAAGGCGCTTGAAGATTTCACGATATTCGCATGGACAGGACGGTGCTTTTACACTGTGTAGATATATGGTGAATCGAAAAGTTAAAGGCACATCTACTATATATATATGTTTTGCTCTTTCGAATACTGTAAAGATATAACTCACAAGGAAAACAATATCACGTATAGTATGTTCTAATTATCTTGTAATGGCTAAGCTGAAGAACATCAAAGATTATACCACTAAAGTTTACATTGTTTTTCAAATGGCTTGGCTCTGTCAATGTCTGCAATTATTTTCAGAGGAAAAGGACATCAAAACAACCAGTGCAAACACTCTTCAGAGTGTCAAGAAATTATCAATAGTTCAGTGCGCCCTAAGGTGCACATTGCTATGTTCCTGTGCTTTTTGGACTTTTTCAGTTTCAACAGGGGAGTGTCTGCTGATGAAAGGAAACCTGAATGCAGATGGTGGCCTCGGAACTAAAAGTTCTGTATTCAAAAGGGTATGGTTTTCTTTCATTCCCTTCACTACTGCCAAAGTGTATATATGATAATTCTGCCGATTTTTGTCTGGCGATGAAAAAATCCCCTTCTTTCATTTCATCTCGATCAAAGTGTCTTCAGTAACTGACCCACTTACCTTAGCAGGAGTGATTTTGGACCATGGCTTTGAAACTTTGAATCTTACAGAGTATTCAACACACAAGGAGATAACTGGACTGACACTGTGCACGATTGCTTTGTTTTGAAGTCAATTCTTACCCGGTATTTCAAATCTCGAGTAATGTAAAATCTATTTTTAGAAACAAAGGTTTAAATGGGTTTATGCTATTAGCCTGGGCTGGTAGTACCTTTGGAAAATGGGAAGGATTTTCCGGGCCCATCATGTATTATTAAAAACCACAATCCGACTCCTCAATGACAGCTTGACGCTGAAAACGTGTGACAAACAAATGATGAATGTAGCAGAACTTTGATTCCTACAACGTATGCTCCGGATTCCTTGGCCAGAATTTGTGTCAAACAAAAAGGCGCTGTAAAGAGATGACACACAAAGGATATAAGTAGCAACCATCAAGAACCGGAAGTGCACAGGTTTAGGTCATTATGCGGGGAAAGAAAAAATCTAGTAACGACTTGCAAGGTTGGTGAAAAGAAGGGAAGGGATCTTTTTAAGATGAAGTCAATTGAGTAATTTAAGAAAATGGCTGGTGCCCACCATCCTGTCAACTCAGATAATCCCACAAAAGTATGATAGTGGACGCTGGCATGACATGGTTTTTGACGCTAGGACGAGCTTGTCAATTCACTGCGACGCGATCCCCCAGATCCAGTTTTTATGTGGAATCGTTGAAAATTTGGGAATACACCCTATAAAAATGTTTAAAAATTGGAAATGCTGCATATTCCAAGATGAATGTTTCCTCGTGAGGACGAGCGTGACGTAAACTAAGTTCTTGAATTTCTATTGCTCAAAATTTGTTAAGGGAAGTAAAGTTACGGAACTATGGTGGCTGCTCTATAGAACCCATTAGTATGTTAGAATAATGTATTATAGTTTAACAGCATTAATAATACCTTACTGTGGAGACCATTCTTATTGCTACGTCCAGGTGGATAAAAACAACAGAAACTTTTAAACATAATTCCGTAGAATAGCACCTAATACCGAGAAAGTAAAACTGCCTTGCCTATGCCATTTCTTATATATTTCTTCCTATAAACAATTGTTTATTAGCGAACATCAACAGCAAAACTCAATAAGGACTTACACAGGCCAAATGCAATAAATTCTGCTAATATGCATACAATTGTTGCTTAAAAGCACCTAGATGGATTTGTGTCATATCAAAATTAGATTTTTTGGCTACATGCCATTTATATATGCAAGCAATTATGGGCGTTAATAAAACCGCTAACTAGTGAAGAGAGGAGCAATAACAGATGCAGGTGCCGCATTAAAATCCATGTGTCATGAAATCCACGTAAATATGACAAAAAAGTAAAAACACTTGAATAATAACAATATAACCGTTAAATATTAAAGATTTCTAATCCAATGACGCAATAAAAAATGTTCCTTACTCTATGGAATGTCAAATATATCTATTTTCACCGTAAGTAGTTATTTTTGTAAATTGATCGACAAATCTCCGAGAGCGAAGATTACCGTATTATGGACGCTTTCACCTTATTCTGTCATGGGCCATACGAGAAGATATTGAGTAGATAGAAATACGTGATACGTGACGTATTACTTATGATAATGACTTTATGGTCACCCTCGTTACTTTTATTATAGTACGTACATGCAGTTTTTGATTCCTTCCTACACTTCTATCGTCTTCAAAGATTCCTATGACCATCATATAATGCGATTGAGCGTAAGCTAAATGATGCTCAATTTTTTGTCATGGTCGGATGGCTTATCTTTACCATGGAATAACTAGGCAACATGGGCTCAGAAAACTAAAAATACTTAAGGTTTTGCAAATTTCAATCGACAATTTAAGATTTTTAGCCGTTCATTGGTTTGGGTTTCTGTCATTTGTCATTTGAAGGACGTCTCTAAACCGTTTTTTGTTTCAAAGGATAAACCCATGCGAAAGGGTAAACTGTCAATTTTACCTCATCAGTTTGTCAAGAACCTTGACATATGAAGTTATTGTAGTCCGAGCGTCTTTGAAAGCAGAAGAAGGCAGCAAAAACTCAGGCCTACCATATCGCCATAAACATACAGCGCAGCAGAATGCTTATTTGATCCTAAAAAAATGTAACCTCTGGACTGTAGCTCTTTACTAGTCGTAGAATCAGTACACTACGTTAAATTGCATCTCAGATACTTATTAAGTACTGCCAAAGTGTATAAATGATAATTATTTTCGTGCTGCACTTTCATGGATTTCGGAGTTGATCTACGATTCTGGTATGATTCCAGAGGACCTAACCACATCCTTCTAACCAAAAATGTAGAGGTGATTATGCCACAAGAATGCTATTAATGATACCCTCACAGACTCCTCTGAACTGTACCTTATCTATCATGGAAGAAAATTTCATGTAATTGCAATCTGCTTAGCAATCCCTCCTACGCAATTTAGAGCAATTTAGAGCATCATGCTTCATTGTCAAAATTTCCCTATTTTGCGCTCCATGCACTCGTCATATTATTACATGATGAGTCTTTGACCTCACTAATAATTTATGACATTCCAAAAATTATGATAGTTTGGCGGTTAAAGTTTTTGCATCAATGCAAATGTGTCTCAGTAAAACGTATTAAAGATAATTTGGGAAGCACATGTTTCAGTATGCAACTCATTTTGTTGAGAGCAATTATCATACCGTGTACGTACAAAATATTTTAAATGTGCTGAAAATGCTTTTAGGCATTGTAACCTATAACTAAATCATTTGAAAGGGATAATTTCATACAGTGAGTTCTTTTTCGAAAACTGCTTTTGCCTTTGTCTAACGTTGATTTTTCCTGATAAACATTTCGTTCATTTGCAATAAAATATTAAAATTATTTTAATGCAACAAGTGTATCAGACTTTCAGGATTAACCAGTTCATGTTAACAAAGTGTTCTGATATCAATTCTTATGATATGTTTTCTTTTATTGCTTCGGAGCCAGAAAATGCAAATTGTTCCAGAATACTGCAGAGTCGTGCTGATACTTAAGATGTCCTTATGTGTTGGACTAGTTGAAATGTATAGAAAAGATCATCATCTTCCATGAAATTTGATGTTACAAAATAAGTGTTTTAGCGGTAGAATCTTCTTTTGCAATCTGATAATTTTGGATATCATTTCGAGAGTTTAGGATATACTATACCCAACAAATTGACCATTTTTAAAAGAGAGAAAGCAAACGTGAGGAAGTTTCAATGTCAGACAGCACTTGGGAAAAGCTTGCATGCAACATGCTGCAAAGTGGGCTCATACAGCAATAAAATCTGAGTGTTGCACTCTTTTCTAATGTTACGTTTTCTTATTTGTAGATCCTCAACAGAGCCTCCTGCTTTGCATGTAAGTACTATCAAATAGCTGTTGTCGAAATATCACTTTTAAAAAAACACATTTCTTGTCTATCTTCCCTCTTCTCTGTTTCATGACAAATTTTTGCATGGCAATATACCTAATTCCTTTACACTTACGCTTTCTTCTTCAGCCTGTCATAGTGCCAAACAAGCAGGGAATATATGCTCTTCAATTTACATGCTCTGTCCGAACATTCTTGTCTATTGTGACATAGATACAGATGGTGGAGGTATGTCTCAGAAACCCTGTTATGCAAAATGAATACTATTAAGAGATAAAAAAATATTTTGGCGAACATATTTAAAACTCAGCGAGACCTTTCTCTAATTCTAGTGGTCTCAATTTTGAACTAATTTTTATCTTAATAGTTGATGGTATTTCTGCAAATTGGTAATGTGCATTAAGAAATCTATCAGATTGTGCAGTGTAAAACCCTAGAAAAAAACTTGATATAAGAAACAGATTCTCAATTATTTTAAATGTTATCATATCGAAGCACAATTTCCTGCCCTTCTCACTAATTGGTTACTTTAAGCCACCTTAAAATGCTTTGATTGTCTTTGCCTGTAGCATTTATCAGTCGCCCTTTGTTATCTTCATGGCATCAGTAGCTACCCACACCGTTTTGCCTTTCATTATGAAACTCCTGGTCCAGGGGCAAATTATCAGCTGGTTTGCAGCCTCAGAGGCTGGCTTCAGAGGCCGCTGGAGGCCCAAAGAGGGTAAAAAGTATATTCCCAGACTTCCCTGATGTGTCTTATGAGCGTATTCTAAGTGTAATCTGAACGATGCAATGTACCTATATCTTTTGTTTTCAAATTGCATTAGGAGCATCTTATGAGTATTTTCCAGATGTCATCTCCATGCTGGAGTGTACGTCTTATGAGCGTATTCCAAGCTGGTGTCATTTGACAAGAACTCGAGCTTAACTATCCCTATCTCACTCAAGACTTTCAAGTTCATTGACTGCTTTCTTACAGAGTAAGCATTTGAGGGTAGTGCGTCCTGGGTGAAGATGAATATCCCCTGCCGTAGGCTTCATAGCTTCATAGGTCAACTCCGTTTTTTATTCATTTCTACTACTCAGATCCAGCAACTAGGATCATGATATCTTTAAAAAACATGTGATTCAAACGAACTAAAAGCTTCATCAAGAGGAAATAATTTGAAATTTCATTTTTGGTAGAACATTAGAATATCGATTTAAACACTGACAATGTATTTATGTTAGCAGTGAAAGACCCTCACCGGCAAAAATTTGATGGTTTTTTTGGCACCATATTTTGGAGAGCGGAATGTTGTTATACTTATATTCTATAGTACTATAAGTGACGCACATATATAAGAAAATTGTCAGTCATCGTGTTAAAGTGAGTGTTCTACAATTTGGCTGATGTAACCGTGATCATTTTGGTCGGAGCTTAATCTTCAATTGGGGCTTAATGAGAAATTATCTTGCACCCCATGTGAGAGGCAGTAACCCAGGATTGATATGCTTACCAAAAAATGCAAGTAGCTTACTGTATGTGACGCACGGGCAATTGTTCTAATAACTGGGATATTAGGGGCTGTCTGCTTAAATGCTGTATGCTAGTTGAAGAATCTGGACTGTCTAGACTACTTACCATCCCTTCTATTTTAGAGGCCACTAAATTATAAAAATTCTTTTTATCTATAATCATACTATTGCAAATCCTCAATATCCCCCGTAACTCTTCAGTTCCATTGCATTAAATAGTGAATCATGTTGATAACTTAAACAATGCATTTAGAACGATTTGATACAAAGTTCAAAAACCCACCATGGACCAGTAAAGGGTAATTATTTGTGTATAAAGGTGATCAAAGTGACGGAAATTTACTGTTTGTTGGTTTCATTTTGTGTGGTAGTGGTTTTGTGGATGTCCTTGTATGTACAGATGTTTTTGTGGCCATTGCCTTATGTGGGATAGAAGTTGTGTTTTCAATCAATTATATTCTATAACTGGTCAGCTTGGTTCAACTACAAGCCAAATCTATGTTGTTATATTATGAAAAAAGGTACAGCAAGTAGGATGCTAGTCTTCCGGATGCTAGTGACCAGAGGAGTCGGTAAATATTCAAATGGGGTAGCCCGTTATCTCGTGTTGCTCTCAAAGTAGTTTCTTGTCGAATTCATGCACCTTTATGTCCCTTAGCAGTTGTTTAAGTGTGCTTTTGTTTGCAGCTTTTAAATTAAGCCACGAAATCATTAAAGCATACGATTAGTATAGAGTCTCACAAGCACTTTATTTTGTTGATTTAGTTTGCCTCTTGTTTACACTAGAGATTCTTTACTTCGCCTCCCTTTAGTTTGGGTAATTATTTTTGAAGCGATCATTGTGATTTGCTTCAGTGTATTCCAGTCTTTTACACCCTCTAACCCATGTGTTTTAATTGTTGAAGTCGATTTTTACAACGGCAGTTCTAAAACATGTTTTCTTCGACGAATGAGCACTGTCACTGCCATATACAATAAGACCCTTCTCTACTGATAGCAACATTCACATTTCATAAGTACAACTGTTGTCTCTTGTGCCGTAGGCTGGGCAGTTATTCAACAACGAGTCAATGGTATTGAACCATTTGATCGTAATTGGATTGAATATAAAAGAGGTTTCGGTGATTTAATGCAGGATCATTGGCTCGGATTGGAAAACATGCGAAAGCTGCTTTCGTCGCAAAATTATGTCTTGCGTATTGACCTTCAGTCATGGGAAGGAGAATATAAGGTAGCCAAGTACGAGACGTTTGCAATCGGAGATGAAAGTCAAAAATACCAGTTGAGAATTGGGAGTTATTCAGGTAATTAGGTTTTTTGCTTTTTCATTTTTGATACTTCACCAATCTTTAGAAATTCATTTTACTAATGTATCAATATATCAAAAGTTAAGATAAGCTCTCTGTCGCATTTTCCTTTTTCATTGTTATCATATTTTTTGATATATGGTAGACGGAGGACAAGGAAGAAATACAGTAAGGATAGAAAGTACACCTGTGACATTTTATGAATGCTCAAATTTCTAACCGCGGAACAAGATCTGTATGAAAAATAATTTCGGGGAATGGGAGCATTTTATCATTTATAACGGAGCATAGTTTTAAAAATGGCCTGAAATGGTTAAGTTACACATATCTTGTATACAATCTTTTAGTTTTAAATTTTAACAACACGATTTCAGGTTTGTTTAGTAACTTCCTGTTGTATTTCCTCACAAAAAACCGCCTCTGGTTATTAGCCCTCCTCTCTTCCCCTCGCAAATAGTTGATATCATAATAAAAGTCTTTCCATTTTCCACATTTTGCAAGAGAAAATGAGTATAGGAGGACTTGAGCAAATTATTTGTAAGTTTTGTAGGGAATGTCAAAGTTCCTTTACAAGTCAACTTTCTTTAGAAATATTTGGGGAGTTCGACTGCTTTATTGGTTTTATGATATTGACCAATCAGTGTCCTTAGAGCTATGTATTTACCATGAGAAAATTGGATGTAGCTCGTATTGAGGGTTTAGAGATGTGGTTTCTACAAAGGACGCAGACAATACTGGACCACTAGAAAAAACGATGCAGCTGTCATGCAAATATCAGGGAACTACACCAGGAAACTAGTTTATCAAGAGTTCGCAGACGAAATTTTTAGGACACGCCATCATGAAGAGCCGGTATGAACATCTTGTCCTCACATGAACGATTCCTGGCAAACAATTGCCATGAAAAGAAAAAAAAAGCTTCTTGACCAAGTGAGAAATCGGAATGGTTTTCCTGCCACAGAAAACCTGTTCCGGACATAAAAAAATTGTTGGCTGCCTGTTTCATGATACGAAACTAACAGAATATGTAAACTGAAATATGATATCCAAATATAAAAATGTTTATACGGAATAAAAAAAAGTAATATACTTACATACATATAATATCCATACACCCCCAATACATATTTATACATATATATATATATATATTTATTTATTTATGGTATCTATCCTTTTGGCAAGTTTTTTATATAGCTTTTAATGTCATCTTTTCGAAGTTTTTAGTTGACTATCTATATATATACAGATACAAACAACTCAGCTAATATAAATCTTCATTAACTTTTTCGTGTTAGCTTCATCAAAATCAGATTCTGGTGAAGGTAACATCGAAACGTTAATGAAAATGTGTAAGTGGAAGTAGGCCCAGTTTGAAAGGAAGTGCAGATTCAAAGGCGACACCGAGGGTACTATGATTTTGCAAGTAAGGACAAAAATTGAATAGTTGAATGGAATGACTGCAAATATGTTACAAATACATTATAGGATCGACCTCGGTCGGATTGTGTTGACACGATCTTTCCAGAGGATTCTGTCATTCATTGCTGCAGCAAAGCCTCATTTGGGCATATTTGTGTCTTCGACTAGTTGATCTTCAAATGTTCCTGATGGTCTGCCTCTTTCCATGTAGGGGCTCCCAATGAAGATTTTTGAAATAACTTCTTCCTTGCTTCTCCAACAAGGTCCGCTGAAACTGGTCCTTTGATCATGGATGACATCACACATATTTTTGGAAGTCCTGTATACAGCTGGGCAGTTTATCACACGCTTCTTTCATGAAACATTTTTTACAACTCTCAGCATCTTTCTGAAAGTTACAATAGCAACCAATTATTTATCATGTGAACTGGATGCAAAGCTTTGCTCAAAGCAAGAAGGGAAGGAGATTATTGTTTCAATGCGACTACCAATTCACGTTTACAGCGAAACAAGTGGTAGTTGTTGACTTCTTTGACCAATTTGTTGCCAATTACAGACTACGAATCCGCTCAAGAAATGGTGCTGGCCATATTTTGCACTTTCTGTTAATGCTTCGGCCCAAACTGCATGAATAATGTACCAATATATCCATGGAAAGAGGATCAGCGTTGTACTCTTTGCAAGACAGATAGCGTTGAAGATATTTGGTTCATCTGAAAATCCTGCCCAACTGCTACGTTAACCATATCTGAATTGGCAGGAAAGAGGATCAAATAGTCTAGCTCCAACCATGAAGTGGTCAGAAGGTTGTCAACGTATTGCAGTTGTAAACACTGTAGACGTCGAACAGTTTAAAGATGTGAAAAATGTCATGGAAGTTTACGCCCTGAACACCAGAACGATTATCATTCATGAATAGATATATAGACCTGACTATGAAGAGTAAAGGGATAAGTGACATTTGAATAATCTTTACAGCAGAAGAGATGAAAGAACTAGCAAATATTTATCCAACACTGACGTCTTGACCCTTAGAACAGCCGCAGGCAACTTTAATTACCACGCTGCATCTTGGACTTGCCATATTGAGTTTTCGTGCCTTCTCCTCTTTTCTTACACTGCCCGATACATTAGTGTTGCTGGTTTGTTCTCTAGCTTTCATACAGAGAAAAAACAACATGTTTAAGCTGCATCAGATATATTCACATTGGATAACGTCCATCAGTAGTATGTTCACAATATTTCAATGCCAGCAAGAGGACGTATTTTATTATTAAAAGAGACAAACCATACTAACATATCTTATACAAGCAACAAGCACTCTTGCTACCTTAAGCGTAAACGTAGATTGAGGGAGGAATGCAAACAGGCATGTAGCTCTATACCTTTCTTGATGTCTCATAAACGACTTGATCGATATGTAGAAACCTTTCTGAGTCTTTCTGCAGTTAGGAGAAGTAGCGAAAAAAGTGTTTTATATAAATTTACTAACGAGGACGGCATAAATAAACCAAGAATGAACGTTCTCAAGCACCACAACATACCCACCATAGATCTTGTAATTACCAAAGACCATGTGAACTGCATGTGAGATAGTTCTTTCCACTCATTTCTGTCTGTATTAAACTCCTTTAAAGTGAAAATAACGATTGTTTTATCTTTTGATCAAATTGTCGATAGAATGCCAATAGTGTACTTGTTAAGTTGCTGTGACGTCATAATGTCACTTCATATATTTTGAATTTCATCCAAAGACACATCTTAGATTTTTGATTTTTACACTGAGGAAGTAATTTCTTCTAGTTCTTCAATTTTTATTCTAAAGGAAATGCTTCTGTCTGTATGGTACCTCACAATAACCAGAATTTCTCCACTTTTGATCAAGACAATGACATCGATCCGCAAGGTAGTTGCTCTGTACGTTATGGCAACAGAGGATGGTGGTTTAAAAGGTGTATTGACGTTAACCTTAATGGGATGTATTGCAATAATCCAGGAAGTACATATGCTGAAGGTATTGTCTGGAAATGTTGGAAAGGCCTCAGCTACTCACTCAAGGAAACGAAAATGAAACTTCGTGAATTTCTTTAAAACGGACTTCCATATGATTCCCTTGTGAAATGAGATTACAAACTAAATGAAAGGCATTGTTGATACTGTGATCGTTAAATAAAACTTACCATATTGTTTACAGATACGAGAATTTAATCAGTTCCCACAATCTTGCCATGCAAGATCGCAAGTGTATAGGTGATTAGAAACAGTTTACACGTATTAGTTGCTCATAAAGAATGCGAGTTAAGTGTGAGCCAAGCTGCAAGTAAGGGCATATTATTTGCGATATATCAGCTATTTACTGAAATGAACTGCTGCTTGAAATTGCTAGACTCAAAGGATTCTTAGCTAGGGAAAAATGTTGGTAACATGTTTCGTTTCTCTTCTTGTACAATGGAAAGTCGCACAAAACAAGTTCTACTACCAAACAAAACGTGTAAATGAACTTCTAGTTCAAGGCGAAAGCCATCGAAGCATGTAGATTATATAATTTGACAAAATCAATTTTCTTTCCTTGTGGAGATTCGAAAGCCTATTTAGCAGAAAGTTTTGCGTAGCTGCAAAAAGGTCTGAATACATTGAAATCTGAAAGCTAGTATATAAAACGGCGTTTGTAAATGAAAGGAGAAAGTCAACTGTAAAGTTAGCCGTGAGTTTGATGTCTTTGGTAGTAGAAATTGTGAAATACACTTGCAAGTACGTGTACATCGCCATCAAACAGTCAATAAAAAAGTAGCACGATAAGACATAGCACGATGAGAACAAGTGTCTACACTTTGTTCCTCTCGTATGGTGAACTTAACTGTGTATTTCCCATTTGAAGTTGTGTTTCTGTTACTATATGATTAGCGTTTTTTTCTTTTGGAAAAGTGTGTTACTGTAGTTAGCTGTGCTGGCTACATCCTTATGGCCAGTTTTGAAAGCCTATTTTAGAAAAGTTTGCTAATATACTCGGCGTACTTAAGCAGTCTATATAGTTGGAGATCAAACCAGACTTACCTGTAATTTGAAGTTTGCTAATAAACTCGGCGTACTTAAGCAGTCTATATAGTTGGAGATCAAACCAGA
>JAAAKL020013533.1:0-12411 GCA_010016065.2 Carybdea cf. marsupialis auct. non (Linnaeus, 1758) | reverse complement strand
ACTACTACTACTACTTCTACCACTACCACTAGAACTACGACTACTACTACTACTACTACTACTACTACTACTACTACTACTACTACCACCACCACCACTACTACTTCTACTACTACTACTACTACTACTACTACTACTACTACTACTTCTACCACTACCACTAGAACTACGACTACTACTACTACTACTACTACTACTACTACTACTACCTCATGGATTGATAAACAAATTGCAGAGACTTCATATCACACCACCCCAAAGAAAGGGCATTTATACACCATTTAAAGTAGCTTCTCAAACAGACACAATTTTCTGATTGCAAACATTTCATGATCTACGGGGCTGCAAATGCAGATCGACTTTCTTTGCTAATAGATAATTTCATAAACTTTGCCTACATTAAATAACTAAATGCTAAAGCTCGGACTCTTTAATCTAACTTGCTTAACAGTACATCAACCTTACGTGAATTGGCCTCATTAAAATGACAGATACAGTCGTTCAATCTCTATGAAGTGAACTCTGCTACCACTTCAGTATAAAACCACACATGACAAACCAGGACTAGCATAACATGGATGTCACTAAAATGAAGAAAGCCTTTCACATATATTTATACATGAAGATGGAATTGACGCTTCAGGTTACTAAAGACCATTGCAATAACAGGTCATTGAAATCTATGGAGATATAATTAGTTCTCTTGGCTGTTTAAATTTTTCAAATGCACATTTTCCTCCCCCTGCTTATTGAAATCTGAAAGATGTGATCAAATATACCTCTTCAATTAAGCTTTTGAATCATGCAAAGGAGCCTGCTGACTTATTGAAACCTTTTTGATATTATCAGTCATCTTGCATCAAAAATCCATTTAAAGACCAACGTGGTCTGCACTGCTCTACATGCTTCTCATGGTGCATTCAAAGGAGTAGGGCAACTTTTATTGCTGTGTGTTTTTCCAGTTACATGTCATCAGAAAAATTACCATTGCGTCAAATAAACAATGTCAATAATACGCCTTGATTACAGAATTTCTGAAATACTGAAAAAGTGGAGAATACCAGGATTCTAACCCACGCTATCGAGGCATTTGGCTCTATCCACCAAGCTATATTTGTTGAGTGCAAATGACGTTTTGATAACCAGAAAGCGATAGTATTCCCCGCAACAGTTTCTGACCTAAATTAACCAAAACCAACGTTCATTTGCGTAACAAACTTTTTGACGTACTTCAGGACGAATAAGCCAAAGCCGTTTTTAAAAATAAGTATACTCTATTATAGCTAGAGCAAATTGATTTAGAAAAATATATAAATGGTGGTGAGAGCAAGAATTTTGATGTTACCAAGTCTCTGCCCCTATAGACGAATGCGGGTTCATTGTCGTTGTTGATTTTCTAACGAAGAGAACAAACAACCTTGATGATGCTAACGTGTCTAAGCATCGCCTTAAATTGCATGCAAGAACAAATTTTTATTTTTATGTGAAATTTCACGCCAATAAATCTAAATTGTTTGCAGGATAAATAATATTTCCTTTATCATTCATACTATTGATTATTAGAAAATGTGAAATTACCTTATTTTTGCTTCTGTAGGTGTATCCGTCAAAAGGTGCTGAAGAAGGGGCTTGTTCTCCTTTGGTCATAACCTGACATAGTAGTAAGCACCCCCCTCCCCCGCATAAGTATTGGAAGCACTCATTTAATTTGTCGATCTTTAAGAAGGATGTACTGTTAAGTACTGCCTTTATTTCAGACGCTATAATAACTGCAAGCCACCATTTATTCTCTCATAATTTCAAAATTCTAATCACTTCTTTATCAGTTTTGCTACCTGCTCGCAAAAAAAATCTTATCTTTCAAACAATAAACAATAATCAAACTATGTTTTAACATTATCTCTTTTTCTTCTAATTGATCCTTATGTCCTTAAAGATCATAACAAGGATATGATATTTCAAATGAAAGCCTACCATTTAGTTGATACTTCTATTTGCAATATGGCGGTTACGTTTACAAAATCAGGCATCCATGATTTGTTTAACTACCAAGAGAAATGCTCAAGAGGCATCAGATAAACCACTGGTAACTAAAAACTCCGAAACCAGACCATTCCTGCATGCTGGCAGGACTAGGTAACGTCAAGGTAACGTTGACAAGCAAGGAATTCCAAAAACAAGTAACTTGTGCATTTACGCACTTAATTCAGGTCTTTTGGAGACATCGGGTCTCCTCAAAGAACACATATTGATAGAAATCATATTTTGTTTGTTTCAGAGGACGCCACAACGTGTGCCAAGTCAAATGTTAGATAAACTGTCTTTTGCAAAAATCTCTTACATGTTACTGGGAGGACGATTCTTAAACGTACCAGTCATTTTACTTCTCAGGATGTTGACTGCCTTGGGAATTTCTACAGGTGTGGAAGGTATTAATTATATTTATGACGTTTTCTTGACGTCCTCTGACGCAAAAACCCGAAACCGTATCGCTGAAAGTAAGGGTCGTATACATTTCACTTTGAAAATGTTTACGCGCAACAGAATACATCAATAAATCTTAACTTAGAAATTCTGCAAGTAGTCAACGTTTCAAAATTGTTATAGTTGCTTGTTAACAAACGCTTCCTTGCGTAATGAATTTTTCTGGAGAGAAGAATTACAAACTCAACAATCATTTAAGCAGCTGGAAGAGGCTCTAAATTGGCATGTTTTTAGGGAAATTTACCATGATATTTTAAGTTTTAAAATATATAAGTGGTGAAAAAGTTCTATTACTTTAGAATGTTTCCAATATATCATTTCAAATTCTCTCCTCTTGATGATATAACAAACTTCATGAAGTTAATAAAAACAAACGCCATATTGTTGACCGGTCCTTTTCTCTGTCCATGACAAGCACCTATCGAATTCTTACGGAAGCTAGAAGCAAAATATCTTAACAGTCATAAAAGATTCTTGCTCAGGGATTAGTTATAGATCTGTAACCTTCCATAGTCTTTAAGCATATGCTTTATACTTTACCAACAAATTAGGGAATTTAACTACCAAAACTATGCTTAAAGATATCCATACGTTTGTAAGCGTATTCAAGCTTCGACTAGTTATCTACGTAATAATATCATGTAGCATTCGGTGAGTGAGCAAATAAGTTTGATCTATCGGAGCCTTGTCATTTTTAATAATAAATAAATGTTGTCATGCTACATATTCATTACACAAATTAACGTTCCAGTTCAATTATGCAGCTTCAAGTTCGAGGGAGGGAAAACGCAAAATTAGATATTCCTAGAAATCTTAAATCGTCACCTTCAAAATCTAAATAGTCTATAAAGTAAATCTTAAAAACATCAAGCTATCAAAGAGGGATCTAAGTTTAAACGATCTGAGTGCAATATGCTGTTGTAGGTACCGAAAGGTAATTGAAAGTGCCTCAAGGATTGCTATGAATTGGCAAAAGTACAGTGGAAAATTTTACGAAGAACGGCTATAAGCAATCTTTCTTGCCACGAGGGAATCGCAAATCTGTAGGAATGTAAAGCACCAGCACTTATTTCAAGTTCTACGTATTCCTATATGTTACATTTACCCATATTTTTACTAGGGTCTTACATTCATCCAACAATAATCATCTAAACTTAAAAAAAATTGCTTCTATTTTTCTCTTCTGATCAAATCCACTTAAGGGTTAACTGTTTTTTCAAAGGAAGATTTTTGTCTTAAAGAAATATATCAATTGCGTCTTTCTGTCTGAGTATCATACAATATACTGTTGTGCCTTTCTATTCATTTGTATACATTCAAATCACACCTTTGTGTTTGCTCTATGTTCGTGTATCGTTGCTATTGGCGACTCATGCCCATTGCTTTGAGATTGACTCGACTGGTGCGTTGTATCCTTGTTGAAATAGAAAAAAACAATTGGGTCGAAGAGACTTCCAAGTCGAAAAAGTAAAATGAACAGAGAGTCCGTTAACGGGTTTGTTAAGTAACGAATACATGCTAAAGCAAAGAAGAACGAGGGAATGGCACTAAAAAGAATGAATGTGATATGAATAACAGAGAACGTAATAGCAATTTGCTTTGTTTGCTTTAAGCGATTGATCTTCTCCTGGCTCCCTGTTCCCAATTCACTTGAGAGCTTTCTGACGGTCCTCTCTATCAGGTGAAATGTTGCCAAGGTTGCTAAAAAGTACACAACAATCACTCCCAAAGTGACATACTCACTCCATCTTCCCAGTTCGTACTCTTTCAAAAACATGGAGAGCAGCTGCACTATCAACGAGACAACTGCAACAAACCAAATGAGTGAAAACACTAGAATATAATTTCGACTTGACCATAATCTTGATGCTAACGGGGTTTTGAAGGCCAAGAATCGTTCAATGCTCATCGCAAGCATTGAAAGGAGATAGACGTAAAAGATAGAGTACGACAGTGCATTGATGATATCTTTTGTAATGGAGTGCTCCTGAACAATAAAGGCAACATAAAAACCATCTACTATAGATGCCAAAATCTCACTTACGAAAAGATGAAATAAAATCCACTGTTTCTTTTTAACAGGAAACATGTCACGAAGAGCCAATAAAGTTAGTAGAATGCTTGAAATAATCGTAAAGTAAATGACTGTAGTTAGCACTATTGCCAATATCCAGTCGTATTGGTTAAACGCTTTCCTCTCACACGTCGAGGTTTGGGGATCCACCATTTTTAGAATACAGTAGTCTAGTCTAACGTTATGTTGATCCTTCTGCAATCTTACTCTTGGAGGAGATATGTTTTCACTGTCACTCAGACAGGATTACCTGATGCACATCTCTTTCTGCAGGTGCAAACATACACCGGTAGGTATTGCTCTTTAAGTTCTTTTTCCTGTTTACGTATTAGATACTAAGTACTGGGAATCCTTGAAAACTTTATCGCAAACAGCTGTTCAATGGTTCTTTTACCTTGTTTAAAATGGATTTTTAGATTATAGAATTTTGAAATACCAGGAAGCTTTGTAAAGTATTTATCGCAAGTTGATAATTTTAATAGAAAGGGCCATTATTGGGAGATGGTCTTTCTAGGTCAGTTTAAATTTAAAGAAAGTTGTGTACACAGTTGGAGTTAGCAGATGGACAAGAACGAATCAACAATGGGGACAAAAGAGCTTCTTACTACTGAAAAGCCAAGAAATTGAATGCCCTTGCTATCAAATGTTCTTTACCACTTCGAAATAGTCAAATGTTTTTTTCTGTGCAAGGTTCTACAATCCTACACTATATTGATCAGTCAGCAACTCTTTCTCATTTATAAAATAAAACTAAGCTCATTATGCGATCCTTATCGCTTGCTCAGTAATTACCTGGTATGTCGCATCATCTGCAAGTTCAAATGGATAGCGGTTTTCTACTTTTTAACACGAATTGAATTTTTGGCAACCTGCAACCAATCTTGTCTTCTATATTACTGCAACGTGTCAGTTCCAAATAGTAAAATAAGCATACCTGAGGAAGAACAGTAAAGATGCTTATTCTTTGTTAAGAAGCAAAGCAGACAAATATTTTGGTAGAATATCGACCTCCACTTTTTAAAGCGAAGCAAAATCTTTAATTTGACACTTTGATGATGTACAGGCAGCTAATAAGTTATAATCGGTTGGTTTCTAATGTTATCTGGCAACAACAAATTAGAAATATCGAAGTTCTAGAAAATGTTAACAGAGTAAGCTATTGCAATAGTCAATATACGAAACAAAGAGAGTTGTCTCTGACGTCTTAGAGCATTGATGTAGGGAGAATACTTGATTCTTATGAAGCTTTGGTTTAAATTTAGAAAGCCTTTCTCAAGAGAAAGGAAGGGATTAAGAAGTACACAACCAAAAAAGGGTCCTGACGTTACTGGACAAAAGTCACAAAATTTTCCTCACTTTCAATTTCGTCAACATATATGATGGGTAAATTTGGGAAGTATGTAAAGTTTGAATATCTCTTCCATAATTAGTTTGACAACAAAGTGTTTTCTGCATTAGTGATCCATCTGCCATCCATTTTTTTCAAAAGGTCGATGTTGAAGATAACGATTTATTAAATAAATTCTCAACCAGGACTGTTATCAGATAGGAGCTGAACAATCATGACCAAATGATCTTTAGCAATATCTACGATAAGGACTTTGGGAGGAAGAGCTTTAGTTAATTCAAAATAAAAGTGGGTGATTTTACTGCGTGGCTTTCTAAACAGTTTACGTGATTATTTTCATTCTGGAATATCTAAATATAAAACCAAAAAATAATTTCAGGTTGTTGTTCATACATATCAACGTTAAGCATTTCGGCCCATTGAGTGCTGCTTAGCAGAAGGGTGTCATATTTGTAGTAGGAGCAGGTAGTATTGTGCCCCTCAGTGTTTTTGCTAAGGCAGCAGTGTGAAACGTTCTTCATTAAATGATTAATGAGACTATGCAGAATATTGGTTATATTGATAAAATCTACCATATAATACTCTGAGCAGTTTTTGCAAGAGCCACTTTGTCACGTGGTCAAGAAATTGGTACTAAGAGATGTCCAGTTTACGTCAGGCTTCCGTTGCTGGAAATCAAGAAGACCGAAATGGAGTGTTATCTTCCCGGCAATCCAGCCGTGGTGTTTACCGGTCGACCCTACAGCCCAGAAGGATGTACTGCCTACCTTTCAACAAAGTAACGTAGTCTACCAGTACCAGTGTCCCTGCCGAGATATATCTGTAGGCCATACGTCCCAAGGGCTTATAGAAAAGAGCAAGCAGCACGTATCAAGGTGAATACAAGAGCAAATATCACTCCCTTCCAGCCAGCAGCCAGCAAGATCAGCTGTAGCGAGAGGACCATAGACAGAAGACGCTGGGCGATCTGCAATTTAGCAGCATCTTGTTGACAATTTTGAATGCCGCGAAAGATTTTGGAATTTTAAGTAGAAGACGTTCTAAGTGTCATCTTACCGTGTTAGTTTCTATTTATATTTCACGTTTTTAAGGCAGCTTTTGTAGGCAAAAGGAGTTTGTTTTTGAGTTGTCATCTGTTTTAGCGCGCCTTATTTCATGTTATGTTCTCCTGTGCGTCCGCATTTTGCTCTTCTCGATCCTCTCTGTATGTAAAAATAGTCTCATTGTGCTGTGGTTCTTTACCGGTGTAAATCAACTGACGAGAATCAGTGGAAAACTTCTTGATCAAAATGACCTGCCTTTCCAATTGTCTCTGAATGTTGCTTATGTAAGGGCTAACATAATACAGGAGTGCCCACATGGACAGGAACAGGTTAAAGACGACACTTCGGTTTGCAGACCTCAGTGAGGAGAGCACATATTTAGTCACACAGAAACAAAATGGGCCAATTGCACACGGTGCTAATAAAGTAATGCCAAAGGGAAATTAAAAATGAAATCTGATAAGTGAATTTGAAACCTGAATATCACGCTTACTGATACAAACGCACAAGATGGTAGTAAACCAGTTGCTTGAATACCTATTTTGTCGAAAAAGAATAACGCAAAGCCAAAAGTAGTGAATAGAAAGGGGTACAAACTAGGAATAAAGTGAAAGGGTCACAAGTGTTCTACCCGTAGATTGTTTTTTCTAAAAATTCCTTAACACCTACCACAATTGAGAAGTTTATTGGTCACCAACTGTCATGGTACCGTGGGAGACTCTATATAGCCCAACATTTGATTGACAAATAAGCTTGTACCACCAACTTTCAAGAGGATTCCTTTAAGATATTGGTAAAAGGGTGTCCCTCTTTTCATCTTGCCACTCTAAATGCTGCATTTATCAAAACAGAAAAAGCTTAGTTTTTTCAAACGCATGAGTGACCGTTACTCATAAAGGTATTGTTGTTTTTTTTATTTTCGTACAATCCTCTCATTTCGTATAACTTGTTCGTGAACGTGTTGAGACACTTTTCTTTGGAAGGAATTTAGCGATATGAATCCATTGCCCAACTCATTTGTCGAGCTTTGTACCATGAACCTTTTCAACTTAATTATTTTTATACGGGGGAAGACATATCTTACTACATCAACTGAACTTGAGTTTGAGTCGCATATCGGGAACAAAGAGAAGTTTGTCTATGTTGCTTGTCTCTAGTCCTCTTTAAACAAGCCGGTTAGTTATGAAGGTGGGCCATCTATATACGGCAAGAGTGTGATCAAATGCCTTGCAAGTATTCTTGTAATTGCTGTCTCATTTTCAAGTCATAAATGCGCTTGTGAGGTAACGATGAATTAGCAATCCAGTTATTCGCGGAAAACAAAGGATCAAGAGTCAGTTGCAAGTATTAAGAGACATTGGTCTATTTGCTTCGTAACTACTGGTATATTGAGAGCCATGCTCTCTCTATAGTTTACAGCAAAACGTCAAGTCAGCAACACACGTCACTGACAATTCGTCCACAGTTCTCGATAACGTGGCTACGAATTCATGACCTAAAACTTTCCAACAAGGGATTCTAAATTTTGGTATATATGATCATTAGATATCAATTAATAGAATGTAATACACAAGAAAGAGCACCCATCTAAGACCTACCAAAATATTACTTGCAACAAACGCGTTTATTCAAAAATTACTCAAAACAACTATTTCATAAGGATTTCAAATTTCAAAAATAAATATAACATAATCCTTTGTCATTCAGGCAGTCAAATATATTTTTGACTAGATTATCTTAGTAAGTGAAATGCGTATATTAAAAGATAGGCAGGAGTGGAGAGATCCTTCGGGCGACAAGAACCAGAGGCAGATTAGGAATATATTTGAAAAGTCCAGAGTACAATGTGACTTTGTCACCTTCAAAAAAGCCCGTAATCAAGTTTAAACTTTGTACGATAGAAGAAAAAAATCGTTCATCAATGATAGGCGGAACGAAAACTTAGGGAACCTTAAGGATGTAGGACTGATGTAGACTGATGGAGGATCGCCAGGGTTGGAGGGAGCTTGTCAAGCGAGTCCGAAAAAAAACCCAACTCGACCTGATGCGGTATGTATGGAGAAAGGCATTCAAGTCTTCGGTTTTCTTTAGAAAGGAAAAAGGGATCCAATGTCATCGTATGGAAGACCAGCGAAAATGGCCAATGGACCGGCTAGAAAACAAATGCAGAGATACTTTCAAGGACTTTTCTCACGATCGCCTAAAGAGTTACTAAATAATCTGGAGAAAATCCCACACGATATACTACAAATATGTTATTTAAGTTTAATAAAGTTCTTTTGCAAACAGCTTCAATTAAAAACATCCAAAGACTAGTATAGTATTCTAGGATATATTTACACCACCAAATTGTTAGATGACAACGGATACCCTCAACAATTCATTCACAAATGCATCGGGATTTGACAAGCGAAGTTTTCTTCCTTACCTAAGTTAGGACCAGAAAGATGCCCCGTTTACTTACGAATACCATGGATCGGAAAGCATACGGAATCGTTTTCAAAGAAAATTAGAGAAGCAGTGCGCCGTTCCAGACCAGAGTGTGCCGTCCGTTTAGTCTTAACTACCAAGAAAATTTTTCATCCAGTAAGAAAAGACGTCCTACCAAGTTTGGAAAAGGGTAACGTTGTGTATCAATTTTAATGTCGCTGCGGAGCACGATACATTGGCCGAACTTAAGTACTGGACCAGAGGATACGTCAGCACGTTCCGAGTGTGGTCCTCAAAGAAGAGAACAATAAAGACAGACCGACCAAGAGTTGCACGAAGCCAAATACACTAGTACAAACGATTTAGCTATCGCCCAACACCTCTTGCTAAACCGTAAATGTGCGAAGGGGTTTTTACTTGAGCAATTCTCGGTGGTACAACTGGCTAGGTCTGAGAACCATCTTAGGGTCTTGGAAGCTGTCCACGATAAACTCTCGAAACCAAACTTCTGCCGCCAAAAAGAGTTTGTTTTAGATGTTCAGTTGTTCTAATTGTGTTCCAGTGTATGTCGGTTTTGTAAACTAATAATTGTTAAGTCAGTCAACCGTATGATCTGTCGCATGAGTATCAATGACGTTATAGGTTGTGATGAGTGTCATTCGAAAAAAAGCTTTTTCAACCATACAGTATGAATTGTCTGCTGCGTTCTATTCCAACTTTTATCTGCAGAACGGATTCATATGTAATCCAAACCGACTTGGTCTTAGGTAAGAGTGAATGTTTTATCATGATTCAAAACAAGAGAATTGAAACAATTCAGATGCCAAGCAGTAACTGTTTGTAAAACAACTTTTTCAATTTACTGCTACTTCACATGCAAGTATCGGAGATTTTGTAGTTAAGTGATCTTGCTGCCCCCAATCCATATTTCTAGAGACAACAACAGTAAATCGTTCTTAATGTCAAAGAATACAAAACCTATTGGAACGAGTTACTGGAAGAGAAAGTGGCAGTTTTGGAGGATTTTGTTGCCCGGTCCAAATGACGTTTGAAGACACTATGACGTCATTTATTTCATAGAGGGTCACACGAGATTTTCAGATTTAAGTATCCAGGCGTTGTATTTCCTTCGGTGGTTCTGATCTCCAATTTACACTTGTTTACAAGAGGTTACTAAAGGCAGAAAAAATACTCTCTCCTGATTGTGCAGTGAAGGCTGTTGTGTAGACGCTGAGTCCTGGTCATCTCTATTAAAGTTGGTGCCTGGACCAGAGTGCCAACGTCCTCGACTGGCTCCAGCATCCTGTCTCCACCATATTTTGCAGTTAAGCAAACAGGCTAGTAACATTAGAAAACAACAGCACGCGAAAAGAATGATATAAGGAAAACAACCAATTGTTTTGCATTAGCATCAGACGGCATACCTATAAAAATCACGTCATTTTATCTTCAACTGTAAGAGCTTTTTACTCTTGAATACTCCAAGAAACTAAGTAAATGTGGGATTTATTTTTATTGATTCAAACATGAAAGTTGATTCTATTTTTTATCACTCTACTAGCTATACCAATAGATACATTATCTCCCTTCAGTCAAAATGAGGCTAGATGAAACTGAGACATAATAGTAACATGATTACGAAATGTGTGAGAAACACTTTTGAAGAAGTTTGTAGCAAAGAGAGTAATGTGGCTCAGCACACCAGTCCTCAATTACAGATCACAGTTAAGATGGTAATGAAAACTGGGGACATCAAGATCGCTCAAATTACCCGCTATCCTTCAGTTTGATCAGAAGAAAAATTCCAATGTTATCCTTGATTTATGACAGTTATGGTTTTAACGATTTTTCACCGGAAGTGCACCGATGAGATTTTAAATCACTACACTACTCTATTTTAAAACGAACAACATTTAAAAGAAAACAGGCTGAGAGTTTTCTCCTAATAAGAACAATTTCAGAATAAATATATTGAACAGAAGCTTGAGATATGAAATAACAGCAACAATTGAAGTACAAAATAACAAAATCTAAAAATCTAAAAATAACATTAACACAAACTATTGAATATACTTACTGTATATAAAGTCTGATAAACACCGTTGTTACTACTTTATAGATGCAGTGTATCGAGTTCACCTTGTACAATCACAGAAACACACTTCATACACGTCGACATTTCAAATCCACAGAACTTCAGGTATAAGCTCAACTTCTGATATGAAACATTTATAGAGGCTTTAATTGCCTTATCAGCAAGTAGTCTGTTTAACTATGCACAGGAAATAATATAAATAATCGCATATTTTCTATCTGAAAATCATGTTTGCAATATACGAGTAATCTTATTACGCACTCCTTCGTTTTTTTTGCCCCACAATCAATTTACAGAGTTATATTAGTCTGACTTTCAACAGTTTTGTATCTTAAATTGACAAACTCATCAAAGCTATCCTCTGTGAGACAACCGCTTCCCCAGAAAAACGCCACCCACATCCAAACTTTTCCTGTAGTTGTAAATAAACAATATTTAGGGCAACCAATATTAAACTTTTTATTGCTTACAATGATTTATTTCACATCTGAACCAAGAAATTTGGAACTCTCCATCTGTGAAGTCTACTGGGTTATAAGTAAGTTATAAGTAATAACACGTCAGCCCCTTTTCTTGTACTGCCTTAACTATCTCACCTGTGTTACTGTCTACTTTATTGCATCTTACTCTATATTGTATTTTTTTCTAATTTCGTTTTATCAATAATTTTCATGAAAATTATCTTACCAGACAACAAATTATTCATCCTCCTAAAATCCTCACTTTTTATGGCAAATCAGTTTACTCCTTCAATGATACAAGGTAGTATTGAAAGGTAAGAATAAAATAAAACAGAACTGTGTGCATAACTACGCATGACTGTCTGGATTTTCTATTTTTCCTCTAAGAAAACTAGCATTAAGCAAGTAAATGTATTATATAAAGTGGTTAGTATATAAATATCTCTGTGGGATGAAAAGTTAAATGTTAGTTTCCT
>JAAAKL020013532.1:0-12411 GCA_010016065.2 Carybdea cf. marsupialis auct. non (Linnaeus, 1758) | reverse complement strand
CATCCTAGAAAGAAGTCAACTAGACCATTGACTCTTCTTTGGAAAACAGTCCAACCTTTGAAAAATCAGAAAGAACAGAATTAAACAGATACTTTAAATAATAGGTTACCATGACAACTCTGAAACTCGCGAAAATTGTAGAATGGTGAGAAAACGCCCATCCATCCGACTGCCAAGGTTGCGGATCGGGAAACAACCTCTGGAGAGGTTAGCTGCGAATAAGCAATACGCAGCGCAGGCCAAAAATCACGGTTTGCCCTTTGGCAAGGCAAAGTACCCGTTTCACAACCCGTATCAGGGTCACGATGAAGACATCCGTAGCTGGGTGTCGGATTAGTTAGGATGCTGCATATAACAAAACAGATTTCAGGATCGTACCTAGCAAGTGTTTTGCAGATGATCCATATAGGACAATGGAAAAGACCTGAAATCCCTAGTGAGCTGGGAACTGCCACTACAAGTGAAGTAGCGACCCTTGATAGTAACAGCAATCGAAACTGGGATTGCAGAATCAAAGCGAGTGAAATCTCGGCCGAAGTAAGAAGTAAGTAAGTACGACAACTCTTTAAATGTACAGTAAAATTTCTGATAGATGTCCCTTGCTTTTATAATGTTAGCTAACATCGGTCTCTAAAGCTGCGTTCAAACCAAGTTTTTGAGTACGATTCTAAAGTTCAGGTCCCTTCAAGTCCGTTCCGAGTCTGTTAGCTATAACCGTTTTCAAAACGTGAGACTTCCAGAGTCTTGGGGAGCAAGGATTCCACACCCTATCTTTCTCCAGAACTACTTTAGGTAGGGCTCTGAAATTTGGCACAAATATTAAGACATGTAAGGAGAATTATTGATGACAATGTCGAGCTATGGCATCACAAAGGTGCTTGTAAAATTTTCGGTTATCTTTTTATGCATTCTACCGTATTTCTCAAAAAGCGGTTTATGATCATATATTTTTCCATTATAGTGTTAAAAGGACAAAAAGTTTAGATATGAAGCTATGATAAAACATTGATTAATAACGTCGAAAAATCAGGGGGCCTCCTTCAATGTATGAGACCCCCCACCTTTGCTTGCTCTGATCAACAATAAACGCCCTCTCTATTATAATAGCCAGGGAAGATGAGCTGCAATAATGTTTGAAAAGGTCTGGAACTAGGGTTAAGACTTTGCTGTTGATAAGTTTTAAACATGAGACCTTTAACCTTAATTGAACTGTGTTTGCAAAATATATACTGTGAATAGAATGTATTTGGATCAATTGCTTCAAAATTTTAAACTTTTTTCCCTCTAAAACGCCGCCGAGATAGCATCTCCAATTTAATAAACAACCCAGGCGCCTTATTTTATACTAGGGTACTCTTTCTTGCCTCGACAATCCATATAACAGGTGGCTTCTCAGAAGAGATAGAAAGGGGGATTGGAATGGCCAAAGCTTCAATGCTGAACATAGTTCAAATTTGAAAGTCTTATGACATTTCTCTTACGGTGGAAATGACATTGGTCCGAACACTAGTTTTCCATATCCATCTACAGGGCCGAATTTTTGTACCTTAAGGCCAGAGACAAAAGAAGAATAGAACCGTTTGGGGTATGGTGTTGGCGATGAATGTTGCGTGTCTCTTGGCATGAAAACGCGAATAATGTTATGGCACTTAAAAGAGTGAAGAAGCCAGACAGCTTGCTGTCATTAGTAAAATGAATAAAAATTAACATACTTTGGTCATACTTTGGCTAGAGTGAACGACGGGTTACTGGAAGAGGGTATCATGCTTGGCGATAATGGCTAAATAAGAAGGGCAAGGCAAAAGGAAATTGAAACTCGTGGCCTAATCTCCTGGTGGACCAGCATGAGCTATGCAAACTAGCTCAAAAGCGGCATAAATTCAAGGTAAGAGTCTCTGCACTACTCTCTACCGCTGACCAGATGCAATCATAAGGAACCGATGGATGGATGAAAGCTACATCTGATCCCGCCAATGTTGCCATGGCAGTTAATCCCTTTGTACGAAATGGACTTTATGTAAGAGAATGCATACCATTTCAAACATATTCGCATAATCTCAATAGTTGCCAAAAAGGCTTGAAACCTACCACAACGTTGAAGTGAAATATTTAAACATGAAAGGAGCAAAGCTGCATATCGGTCAGCTTTGTTAGTGATTGAATTTTACCCATAACAAAGGGTACTTATCTTTTTAAAACACTTGTCTTGTAGTAGTAGGTGGCTAATTACCTACTGGCAGCAATCCTTCAACTGTAAGCATATGATAAACTGCTTTCTAGACCTGATAATGGAGATGGCAGTTAATCTACAGCCTATTTAAGATTTGAGTACGTTGGGCATATTTTATGTGGGGAGGCTTTATCAGGGTGGGCATGTCTCCTAAATACCCCCTGGATAATGGCATGAGAAAACAGCCCGTATTTTTCTCTTTCAACACACCTGAATACCAAAATCAGCTATAACGTCCCTCTATTATCAATGGAGGTTTCGATGTCTGCGATCTTGATTCTAAACCTAATGCGTATGGTGGAACGATGTCTTCAACACTGACTAAAATGATGAAGAGACTAAGGGGATTTCCTCGCCCGCCACCTCATCTATTCTTAACTACTGGAATTTTTGAAATGTCAAATTAGGCTGTCAAACAATTAGTGTAACGTTATGATTAATAACAGACCTGCAAATAATTATGAATGATTTCCTGACTTGCTCCAAACATGTTTTACTTGGAGTAGTAATAATATAGATTAGGCTTACCTCCTCCGTCGGTTGTCATATCACAGTACACTTTCATTTCTTTTCCACCTGGATTGATAGTGTAAACACCGTCATTCTTGACGCCTTGACGTAGCAAATCAAGGCAATCTGAAATACAGATGATTGTATAAATTTAATAGGGTGTTATGGTTTGTGTAATAATGTTAATATTCGAACATCAAATCCCAAGAACATCTCTCCAAAATTATGATTCTCTTGACGATTTTACTAGGTGGTGCACAACAGGAAAGGTTGTTGTTGATACCTGTGTATTAACACAATGTACACTACATTGTACATCGATCTCTATAACCCTTAGGAAACTATGTTCGAAGTGTTCAGAACCTCCCAGCAGCCGAGTTGAATTACAAAAAACGATGTTTTTATTCGGGTTTCTTTGGTTATGATCGTCAGTTAACACCTTTCTCGATACTTACTTATAGAGAATCAACTACGTGATGTCTTGTTAAAGGCATCGGAACCTACGGTCTTAACAATTGAGAGGGAGTTCGTGTTTGGGATACTGATGCAGAAGTAGTTTGTTGGTGGTACACAACAATAAAACAGTACACAACAATAAAACACTGCTAGATTGGTTTGTTTTGACCAATTAATGTAAGTGGAAGCAAATATTTACTAAGCAATGTGACTCTGCCATAGGGCAGCACTTGCTTGAAAACCGAGACCATGGAAAATAGTATACGGAGAACCGCTTTCGCATAATAGACAGAGCTAGGTCACCTTTTCACCTAGTTGTCCTCGAGTCCGTCCATATCAAAGCAACAAAACCGTTGTTTTGCAGACAAAAAGAATTTGTCTTTTCATTGGATCTTTTCGGCTAACTATTTAGTTCCACATACACTGATAGGTTAAAACAACACAAATCTAGCAGTCAGACCTCTGACTGGCTATTTTCTAAACACAGGTTGGTATCAGTTTTATTGCTTTCTTCCTATCTCAATTCTGACGATTTTTTACTCTGAGAAGTGTCAGACGAAGAAAGCTTTTCAGTACTAAAATGTTTTCGCTATTTCGTGCAGTTTTGATGTAGAAGACTACTAGGAAATCATATAGCAGAGGAAGCAGTTTGTCAAACATTGTAAAATTAAAAAAATTCTTTTTGCTCTTACTGAGGAAGAAATTAACTATTGTAAGCAAGTGAAAATCATTTCAATTGGGGGAGGATGTCTACGTCAAGAGAACTCAAACTTTAACCCGCTTATGGAGCGATGTTTACTGCCAATGTAATTTTAAATACAGTCATGCTCTTCCCTAACAAACCCAAGGACAACCTAGGCACTGCAAATGTAAATAGTTTAACCCTCAAGTGATATTTAACTCGCTCACCATAGTATCACAAGTAGTATTTAACTCGCTCACCATAATTCCCCAATATTCACCAACAAGTCGATTATAAATAGTGTGACATCACACGAATCCCATCAGAGATATCAACAGCAACAATAATAACATTGGCAAACTTTCATCTTAAACAATGAAAACCACTTTACCTTCTCCTACTGGTTTCTTTGTAGCTGCTGCAAGACCCGTGAGAGCTTCGTTCAATGAGCTCGACAATTTAAGGGACGTATGGAGACATTTGGCAAGTGTATATGAATTTTTCGACACTGCTGTTGCCACGATGCCTTGACAGAAAAAGAGCATCAAAACCAATGACAGCATGCTTGCATGTGAAGCCTGGTATAAGGAAAAATATGAGAACAATGTTAGTACAATCATCATCTCGGACATTAACACATTTAAGGCAAAATCATCTCTTCTTCATTGATAACAATGACAATAAGACCCAAAAAGCATCGATCCTTGTCTGAAAAAGGTATCCAGGAGCTACCTCTATCCCCTAACAGGTATGCTAGAAACAGAAGAACTATTTGGCTTTTGCCGATATTGAGCCTCTCTCACAATGTACATGAATTTCCAACTTAATTGAAGGCATAGGCACAGACGTAACCAAGACCAGTAATGTCAGACGATCATGTATCTCGTCACTCCCAATTGTGCTCTAAATCACAAAAGGTGGCACTTTTGCGATCTAAAAGAATCTGCATGGTCGCCAAAACATCCCGTATGAAGTCGAAAACAAAGGTCTTTGGTCAGATCTTCAATTACCAAATCGCCCAATGGGAGCTTTTTCGCACAAATCTAGCAACACTGCCCTGGACTAGTGCTAGCCTGTCAGGTGTTTGGCTTCTTCTCACTTTTTGAGGTAAAGTTGGAACTGTCATACTCATATGTACACAAAAACAATTGGATCTGGGAGAGGCATAACGTTTTCGCCCAATCTAATATATGCGCAAATAACATCAATGTCTACCAAGGGTTTGCCACAAACTAGGTCTAATGTTTTGTTTTTCACTTTCAACTATGCTAACAGCCATTTTTATCACCGAGTCTTAAGAAACAGCCTTTCTATCGTGCTCATCCGAGACCTTCGAAGTACGTTAACTAATAATGTGTGAATATGAAGACGCTGCTGGATAAAAAATTGTAATAATAAATGTTTTGCCGATCGATGTAGCCTTAACTAAATAAGAATAGATCTACAATATGCATGAGTGTATGGATCCCCTGATTATCTATCACAAGCAAATTTGGCCTTCTTACTCCCGTGGATCGGCATGCGACAACGCCCTGCGCTTGGCACTTTGAAAATTACAAACTTAGGCCGATCATTGTTAAATGATCAAACCGCATTGCCTGCTTCCATCGCACTTTGCAAGCTTTAAGCTACTTAGCAAGCTAGAGAAACGTTTTGCTTTAAGACAGCAATACATAAAACATGTGCAGATATGTCAACCACTATCACAGGTCTACTTACCATCTCCCTTCAGGCCTGCAGTCTTGAAGGACTAAGTACAAGGATGGAAATAGTTTTCCTTTATAAGATCTTCAAACAGGGAAGAGCATATGACTGGGTGTGTTTTCAATAGGGAGATGACGATTGGTTGAACATTAGACCATGCCTTAAGGTACGCCTCCACATAATTGTGAAATGTTGAGCAATACCACAGGCACAAAAGAAATAAGATTGCAACCTTAAACATGCTATTCATTTATAATCAGAGGTAATAGATCCATACCTATAAACGTCGTCAAGTGGAAGAGAATTTAAAAGAGGTAATGGTGCAAGACGCAATTGTCCTATTCAACTCCACCGTCTTTTGAGAATAAAAGGTATGATGGAGTTATAATATTAAATCAGTTTAATGCCATTTTGTATGTTTGAATAACTGAAGAAGTGGAATTTTTATGCCAATCCTTACAATTCCTTCACTGGTTTTAAATTCTGGAAACTTAAATTATCACAGGCTGCTTTCTAAGAACATTTGAATTGATCTCAAGTAGTGTTTGTAGTCATCAAAGGAGTCTTTCACGATCGTTTTGAAATAGCAGTGAGTGGGCCTTTAACAGATATGCAAAGGTCATGCACTGTTGACGGATTCCCACACAGAGACTATGTCTGCTAATACTGAAACAGGCGACTCAACATTCAGAATGCCCGTCAAAATTAGAGTTTCATCTACAGTCAACATGTAAGACAGGGTAGTCCCACAAGAATGAATATTGCGCATGACATACTTGTTGTTTACGTCATTATTCCACTCACGAAGACAATTTCAACTACTCTAAACAGAAGACTAACAAATACCATGCAGCCAAAGAACAGATAAGTGTGATCAGTGGCGAAGTCAAGGCATCGCATTAGGTCGTGATTGAAGTGTGGAATAGGAAGGTATTAATGTTGGAACTACATTGTGAGCATGCGGTAGATCGCGCTATGTTGCATGATCATGTTATCTGTGTTTATACACATCTAACTACGTATATGTGTCCCCCGGATTTGTAGGACAATTGTTTTGGATAGCATCTAATACAAGCTACATGTAAGATGTTTGTTGTTAGTTCTTGTACCGTTTTACACTGCTACTAATACACGATTCTTCGAGTTACTAATCAAACATGGATTTATCTTTGCGTACTATCTGCTACGTTACGTCGGGCCAACAATTAAAAAGTAACGTACCCTCCTCCTCTTAATGTGCCATTTGGCCTTGGTTCAAAAAGTGTTTGAAACCCCTCTGGATATATCTCTTTGAGCATTACTAACTCTGTCTATATATCATGAATCTATCGCTGTGCTGTTATCTACATAGCTGGTCTCCAGATGTGCATAAAATTATATGCAAAACTTATCCACTTATCTTTCTATAAAACTGATTTCTATCGTTTGACCAAATCTTGCCTCACTTCCAACAAGGCAAACTTGAATGTAGATTGATCATGTAATAGTAATTGCAGCAAAAGATTTTGCGCATAACATCCGAGGACTTTTAAAAGAATACCATGCAGATAGCATGGTCTCTAACACGTTGTAGTATCCTTTAAACTCTCTGACGTACAAGTTTGTCACAAGAACTTTCGCTTTGTCGCATACTTCTAACAAAAACAATGGTAAGCAGCAAATGGACTGGATATGTTACATTACTCTGAGCTACCTTATACAGTGGTTAGGGGGACACGCACAGTGTAATCTGGATTTTTGTTTGGCCCTTTGTAGCCCCACACTCAGTAAATTTTGTCTTCCTTAAAATTTTGACCCAGTCACTAAAACATTAAAACTTGAAACTGAAGTAGAAAAACATGCACTTGTATTTAAACCCACGTTGGAAGAGCCCCAAAACCTTTCCACGATATTAGTCCCTTTTTCAAAGCGTACTCTGACACTCGACTACGACATTTGTCGTGTCATCCTTTTCAGCTCAAGAAGAAACACTCACCAATAACTTTGTAGATCGTGTCTTCAAGACATTAGAAGTCACAGGAAATACCATTAAAACACCGTCTGCACTCTCCCTTCCCTCACTATCTCTTTGTTGCTGTGCAGACGACGTTCACATACAAAATACTTTAGTAAATACTCTATAATTTCGCCTGTTTTAAGTGATCGGGTGTATATTATGCCCTTTAAATCAAATTCTCTGCCTGCTCAAATACAGTACAGCTTCTGTGAACGTCCTTAGCATTTGACGGTTCTTAGTTATTTGTTAGAAATGTCATTCAATTTCCTGTCTTCTTACCACAGACATCATATAGCCTAAATGCTCCGATGCTCGGAAACTGTTGACACTAAATGACATGTTTAGCTTCGATCAGGCGCTAGTTCTCCCGAACTGGTTTAAGTGCATTCAGTGCTTTCTGACAAAAGAGACACTATCTTCTTTTCCTTCAAATCTCTCCTAAATATTCACAAGTAAATCATTACTCATCATCTGACAGCTTCAATTACATCGAGGCACACTAGGGGTATGTCCATGAAAACCCAGGGAATCCCCACAGAAACATTGCCACAGGTATTCCATGATTTGTACGCTTGAAGGTGACTACAGGATCAGTCATGAATTTGGGAGTCATATATGAAATTGTTCATGTTCTTGTGACCTAAAAATGCCTTCAAGTTACCACCATAACTTCACTGACAGCCTTCATTACCTTGGTACCTGAATCTTTTTGGAAAATCAACAACCCCTCCCAACTAAGGTTTATTCTGGACAACAGAAAACTACCACAGTTTAAGTCATCTACTAAATTACTCGTAAGGGAAAACTCCAAACCATCTTTAAGTAACTATATATGACGCACTCTGGTAGATAAATGTAAACATGCACGTGCGCAGAATCAAGTTAATCTCCGACTTGGATGACATTGACTATCAGCAAGAATGTCCAAGTACTATATCGTTCTAAACGTTTGTCCCAAATGTGAAGATGACAAGGTCTCCCAAACTATTTCCCGATTATTAAGTAGATAAACTTATTATTTTCCAATGATATGACTAATAATACCTATTATCACTAAATTTGCACTATTAGTAGCACTGGTTGTTCTTTTCTAAGCCCTGCCTTTATTAAAACCCCATGGTCCGTATCCATTAACAGGTTTCACGTCAGTATGCTAGCAGTGTTTCCAGATGGGTACGAAAGAGGGTAGTTATAAGCAGTGGTGACTTTAGGGGGTCGACCGTGCCATGGCCGGGACCCCGCGCGTCCTAGGACCCCCCTTCAATGCTAAGAAAAGAGGAAGTGTCAGTCTCGTGGAAATAGTGAAAACTTGAAACTATACCCACTGGAGGGAATTCAGTTATTTCCGCAGTACGGTCATCTCTAGACTTCCTCGCAATGCATGACGTCATAGGGCCCGGCAAACTTTTTCGGCCCAGGGCATGGCACCCTTCAAAGCCGCCACTGATTATAAGAGGACATCTTTGTACCAATCAATAACACGTTCAAGCGCTCCGGACATAATGGTTGCCTCGTACAATGGAAGTAAAAGGCTTTGAGCATTTAGTAAAAGCATTCCTTCCATCTTCATTGCACACTTTTAAAGACTAGAAATGCCATCTTAAACTTTGTTGTCATAATTAGTCTCAAAAGTTAGTACTTTTGCTATACAGTTGCGTATGAAGAGAAAGAAGAAAAGATACATTTTATTCAAATCAGAGTCTTCATCAAAAACTGTCCCAATTTTTAGTCTATCCCAGTTTTGACATTCAGTTTACGACATTTTATGTTAATAAAGAGTTATATCTATCTTAAAGTGGTGTTGCCTAGGATTACAACCGCACTGACTGCAACTAATATGGGGTCGCAGCAAATTCCAGCAGAGAATATCAACGCTGAAACTTAGCCTCTAGAACCTAGATTCCATCTCTGATATGTTTTGAAAGCCTACTTTCTATTCACTTTCAGCAACTGGGTCAGTCCCACCAAAAACGTACTTGAGGTCAATAAGTGGGCCGCGGCGCACTGGTTGCCGATCCCGATTCTATCATACACTTCCATATGCACGCTATCTAATGTCATTTTTGGGTAGAATACTAAATGTGTACCGCAAATGGTATACATAAGTACACCTAACAAGCCTATCAATGTCCCAGTCCTTACCTGTTGTGACATGTGTGTTTTGAATGTGTGCCCCTGCTTTCGTAATTCTCTATGACCTTAAAAGACAGATGCCATTAGTTCTTACAATACCCTTCCGCTTGTTCAGGTAATGCTCTTAACGACTATGGCGCCGCTACTTTAGAAAGACTGAACGGGCAAGTGCCAAAACCTTTCTGAATGATTGTGAAGTAGGACGCTGAGAGAAACAAATAAAACAAAGGAGAGTAGTTTAGGGGGATTGATCTCCTTTTTGTTTCGGACAAAAAACCAACAATTCTTGGATACCTAAAAATTAATTTACTTCTACTTAGTAACAATCCAGTCACCCCAAGTGTTCGCCTTGTATGCAGCGACTTCTATTTCAAGTTTAAAATAGATGTTTCCAAGAGTACCCAGGATTGGAGATCAGAAGTTGGACCATGAAAAAAAGCATCTCAGTCATAACTAAAATTTTATACCGATGTTTCCCCATTCTGTATTCTCTACGCTTCTCCTGTCAGATAGACTACGTCACTTAAAACACCAATGAAAAAGCTCAAAAACGTATACCTTTAACACTCGTAAATGAGCTGAAAATGCTACCTAAAGCAATGGCAATTTTTATACAAGGACAGGAAACGTTTATGAAAGCACTAGAAATGTTTGTTTAAGCCTAGTCCTCACGGAGGACAAGAAACCTCGTCTTGTCGTGAAGACAAGGTATGTTTATTCATGCATATCTTGTCGTGCTAGACTAGACGTCGTCGTGCTAGACTAAACAAGGAACACTGACACAAGACAAGGTCCTTCTCAATTTGTTTGTCATATCCTGAAGATCATCTTGCCGTTGTTCTTATCCCATTTTTGAAATGGGGACAAGCTTGAAAATTGAGACAAGCAGAAAGTTTTATTTTATCTCAAATACTTTTATTTAGCTCCTCCCACTAGATCGCAGCGAAAACGGAGACAAACAGCTGTTCCAGAATCATGAACTCTCTTTCATTGACAATGTTTTGACAACGTGAACGAGAATAGGGGATGGGGTTTGCAGTTATCGGTATCTGATTGCGGTCCTTGTTTTTCGGTTCTTCGCCGTCGACAACGCCATCGTCGACAACTTGCTGCTTTTTCCACAGAAAGAAAAAGGTTGGTTTCAGACATCTTTGTAAAGTGAAAAGCGTTAGGGGGATCTACACATCCTATTGGAGATCTTCATCTTCCGAGTCAGTTATCTGAGGAGCATTTCTACCATAAGCCTATTAAGTACCTCAGCTTTAGGGAACAAGTCAAATTAATTGTAAAAAAAAGTTGTAAATCGAAATTTCATTTAATCATTCCGTAAATAAGTAATCCTGCGAGTGATGAAAAGCTAGAAGAAAGCTGCTCAAAGATATGAAGAAGGACGAAAGGAGAATGACGAGAAGCAAATTAGCATGAAGAGAACTAAAATCATGTTCAATGAGGCAGCAAAAAAGTATCCCAGAAGAGGAATTGTAATAGATAGTGAAGATTTGGAAGAGGTAAATGAATTTAAGTACCTGGGGCGATTAATACCAGCAGATTATGAGGTGCCAAGGAATCACAACAGGATGGGAAAGAATCATAAAATATAGCAACTTAATGAAGTATAACGCTACTTTGTTTAAGGCTACTTTGTTTAAAGAGAATGACTCTGGACCAGGGATGACTTAAGGGCTAGAAACTTTGACGCTGATAAAAACCTGACAAAGGAAGCTATAGTTGGTCAGAGAAACATGGGAAGATAAGAAATGAAATCATAACGAGTAGAATGAAGGTGAATGATATCGTTGAGAAAGTGGGGAGTAAGAAAGGATAATGAGCAGTTTATGTTGGCCAAATGGGCCAAAAAATAATAGAATGGATACCCAATGCAAAAATGAGAGGAAGTTCAAGACCGGGGAGAAGATGGAAAAATGGCCTTGAGGAGATGAAGGGCAACAAGTCGATACCAGTGTACCAAAGACAGAAAATAGTGAAAACGCTGCTTCATGTAATGTATCACTTCACAAGACAGAAACAAATTCCCCAAGAGAAAGTTGCTTTATTGCTGTATGTACATTTTTTCTGAGAATGAAGTTCAAAATACAGCGGTAAAATTTAATCCACCTGGGAGACAAGGGATAAAAATGCTGCCAAGAAGAGCAAAAACAACTGGACCAAAAAGTAACAGAATGGATACCAGACGCGAAAATGAGAGAAAGGACATAATGGGAGAGAAGATGGAGGAATTATCTTTGCGTACCATCTAATACGTTAAGGCGGGCCAACAGAAGGAGGCCTACACTCTTTGTCAAAAGCTTCGATCAGAGGCCGCTATAGTAGTTAAGTTATTTACTGATAATGAGCCAATTTCCATCAGATAGAGTAAGCAGTTCGTTTTCGAAATTTTAAAACTTTTCAAAGTAGGGTGGCTTTCTGGTAAGGTGTGGCTTCTTCATAAATCTTTGACACGCCCCCCCCCCTGCCAACCCCTCAGTTTGAGAATGCTGGCAACACCACCGCTGGATTCTTTTCTCAAAACGTGATTACTCAAGATCTTGAACAGTTTTGCTTGTAGCGAGGCATTAAAATCCAGTATTGTGCCTTCCAATATTGTCTCATTGTGCCATTTAAGTATACAGATGCGGGGGCTTTACAATGAGCAATCGCACTCGTAATTACAAATACGTCTTTAGCTCTTTTAACTCCCAC
>JAAAKL020013531.1:0-12412 GCA_010016065.2 Carybdea cf. marsupialis auct. non (Linnaeus, 1758) | reverse complement strand
CACGTGTTCCCTATTCTCTCTACTAGATCAGCTATTCTATCATAATTGTTTATTATCGTTTTGTTATTGTAATCTTTGTAATCAAATTATTGTAGTTATGCTATATAGCCGGGGTTTTTTGTAAATTTATAGTATCGATGTAATTGTCCTGACGAGGAGTGATAGAAAAGCTTCGACAAAAGTATAATTCGCCATATCTCTTTCTATCTTACCATTATCTATTTATCTTTACCCTTACCCTCAACTAGACTACCAATCTACCCTTACTCCTAACCACGTAAATATCCTTACCCCTATCTACCTCACCCTATAAACCTAACTACCCTTACCCTATCTACCCCACCCCGTCAACCTAAGTACCCTTACTCCTATCTATCTACCCAACTGCCCTTCCCCTATCTATCGAACTACCCTTACCCCTATCTATCTAACTACTCTTACCCCTACCTACCCAAGTACTCTTACTCCAATCTATCTACCCTTACCTTTATCTATCTAACAATACTACCCCTATCTATCTACCCTTCCCCATATCTACCAAACTACCCTTCCCCTATCTACCTAACTACTCTTACCCCTACCTACCCTTCCCCTATCTATCTACCCTTACTCCTATCTAACTACTCTTACCCCTACCTACCCAACTACTCTTACTCCTATCTACCCAACTACCCTTACTCCTATCTATCTACCCAACTACTCTTACTCCTATCTACCCCGCCCCGTCAACCCAACTACTCTTACCCATATCTACCCGACTACCCTTACTCCTATCTACACAACTACCCTTACCCTATCTACTCCTCCCCATATCTAACCAACTACCCTTACCCCTATTTACCCAACTACTTCTACGGCTGTCTACCTAGCTTCTACCATTTCAATTTTTATCTATTACTGTCCCTGCTAAACTATTTTTGTCAGCTAAGTAGCCACTTGCCTATTTACCCAACAAATTGCATGTATATAGCATGTACTGCTTAAAATCTTAAAACTGCTTCTTCTTCCTGCATAAAAATATATATATTTCTTTATTTCATTATTCACCCCCCCCCCCCACTTCTAGATTGATTGTTTTCCTATCTATACAACTTGAGCAGTTAAGCAGTTTCTTATCTGGCTTTTACAACGGTTATCCTGAACCTATCTACGAACAAAGCTACCGACACCTACGACATGTTTCAACTATGTTTAACATGAGTGCCCCTGCAATCCTACTTGCATGTTTCTTTGGTGGGTCAGCCCCAGACTGCCACCCTATCCCTATACGTAACTACCCTACTGTCCTGTAACCGCCCTTCAATAAACTATTTCTTTTTCAAGCTTGACACACTTACATGCATTCATTACGCGGTCGCTTTTCATTTGCATATTTATCGGCTCAATTCGCAGCTATAAGACATTATTTCAGGTTGCCTTAAAGTCCCAAGCAAGCACCAGTGTTGTGTTTCAGTATCATTGTGCATGTATAGATAGGTGCTATACATCACGTCTAAGCCTTGCGCATTAAATATCACTGATAAATTTCAGACACCGGAATGCAACAATTCAGTCTCTAAATAAATTTGGACGATCACCAAAAATTGCTAGGAAATAGTACCACTAGTCCCCATTTCATTAATTTTCACAACATTGACACTTGGGGATGCGCGTTGGTAATAAAGGTGAGATTGAAGAAGATATACAAAGCAACTGTAAAAGCAAAGGAAATCTACAGGGTTAAGAAATAGAGCAAAAACGCCTAACCTAAACGCAAACCTTCGTTAGGCGCAAGATGATCGTCTTCTCATCACGGCCAATCTCCCCACCTTGGGAGAAGCATACACAATTTATTGAAAGTTTATTTACAGTACACTTCCAAAGTGAAAGTGTATTATCAAAAATTTTAAAATGGAAAACGTTTTCCTTTACTAAGTACATTTATTTTGTGTCTTAATTTCTTAGAGAGAACACATTTCTGCATGCAAGAGCCTCCAATTTCCTTGTTTTTATCTCTAAAAAGGTCATATAGATTATTCTAGATCATACACAAATTGACTAAGATTTTAGCAAAACAAAAAACGTATTTATACATAACGTTCCCTCGATGCCTCTACGTCAAGTCCAAGCCTGAAAGCCAGGCAGTTTATGAAAATCGAAGTGTAAGAAAACGGAAACTATACTATCAAATCCAAAGATAAACGAGTTCTTCCTTTTCAAGTTCGAAATAAAGCAAACAATCTTATTCCTCTAGATGTGAATGATAAAATCCAATGGGTCAGGATTTCTCCGCTAAGTGTAGCCTCCTATTTGTCGTCCGTCCAATCATTCTCAATTCACTTTGCCAGAGTATGAAGTCCAAACATTATCCTCGGAATCGGGCTACTGAGCATCAGTCATTATTTTCGCTGCCTCCTGCAACATATAAGTAGATGAAATTATCAAACCTCCACTGCAAATATCTGCCAGATTCCTCCCTCACAGAATTTTTATCGGCTTCACGAATTTAAAGATAGTCTTGGATGGCCTTCTTTTTAGTTGATGACGCTCCGCACTGGTAGAAGATAACGTTCTGCTTTCCTCAGATTTCTTTGCAATATTGGGTATGTTATTAGTAGACAATCCCACGTATATTTTACTTTATTCTTCTTGCAGTTAGTAATATAACATATAATGATGTATTTGCTACCATCCCTTGCAGCTGAAGACTTCAAAGTGAATTAGCAGTGAAGAAGAAATCGTTTCCTTTCAAGTTATCCAATCATCGTGTACTTTTTCCCGCCTTGTTTCTAGTCCTCAAACTTAGTTAAAGAGCCTGGACACAAGGCGGGGATAGATTTTTAATCTAATTGGTTAATCTCAGAATAAACTGTTTTCAATGCATACCAGATCATTCTAGTTTTTGTCGGTCGCGAGGACAGTCGTTTTTTTATTGCCAGTTAAAATGCTAGCAGAGAAAACTTTGGAAACTTTAACTTACATGAAGAAACTACAGGAGGCTGGAAAGGAATGAAAGATGAGCAGCAGAATTTTCGTACAAATTGTGCTGAGCCAAGGCATGTTATCAAACAAAAATACTCGAAATGGAGTTTAGTTCAAAGAGCTCTCCACCATCCGAAATTCAGGAAATGAAGGTTAACGATGATCTCGATCATTGAGATATTCCTGGTCTGACTTTTCTGATATTTAAGCGCGGTAATCAACTGGAACATTCACCCATGGAAGTTGCTGTTTCTAAGGAGTTGATCCCGATAAAGGGACCGAAACTGTTGCTCGATTGCTCACGGAGCTCTAAGTCGTAGACGGCGCTAGGCATGTGAGAGATGTCAATAATATTTCGAGAAAAGATCGTTAACAAGTGTCCGACGTCCATAAGTTCAAGCAAGAACATTATCATTTCAGAAGTTTAACGTCTGGAGAAGGATGGGACGTGCTGTCTAACCCCTACTCTACACCTAAATACTCTACCCCTAAGTACCTACACTATGTAACCCCCTGCCTATCTACCCAATCTGGCACTCCTACACTACTCCTGCCTACCTAGGTCCTACTCTTCCCCCTGTCTATATACTCAATTTATTAGTCGTAACAGTTGCTTACATATTGGTGTGGCAAGAAAGCAAACATTTTGTCACGTTAAGATCATGCAGCAGTCTCCGAATTTCCAGTTTGGAGCATTTGTATGCAACCATCCTTTAACAAGATACAGAAGGAGTCTTTAAAACTATAAAAATGTTCACTCACGGTCAACGTACTAGTACCAATGATACTAAGCAAAGGGCTTACTGTAGTTCTTGATGCAGGGATGGGGTCTCGAAATGGACCACCTTTGTAGATATTCAAGAAGTGTATTCAATGCCCTGTAACCAATACGTCTGACAATTACGAAGGTTTAGATAGCCTTGTTAGGACTTGTGGTAAAAAGTTAAAATTTAACAGCAGTAGATGGTATCTTGGAGGGCATATAAGGTACTACTACAAATTTGTATTAAATAAATTTAAGACCTGAGCAGTTGTAAATTAAGATTTAGGGGGAATAAATTCAAGGCAGCACTGGATATAGTTTTGCTTAGTGGGGGCTAGACCCTATGACCTGAAACCTACAGGCTGTAAAATCAGCGTTTCTGGCCCTTCTTGCGTTGTTATCTTTGGACTGCTCTCCTAAATACTAAAGCCCCTCATTTTCAAGAACTCCGACAATTAAGTGGCATCGGAAAACTCTATCATCCTTCCAATTTATTCGAACCTGCTTTTTACCCTTAAAGTGTCATTTTTCTTCATTGCAGCTTTGACGCTCAAACGTATCCTTGACATGGCTGTGGCCCACAAAGATTGAAACCCTTTATATATAATTCCGTCTTACATACATCATCACAAAAGTTTCGACTTGAAGAACTTCATGTTTGCAAAGAAAACCACATTGTGGGACCCGTTGTACCTTTCAGAGAGGGTGGACCTGTCGGCTCACAGGTAAACGGCTCGTTTATCTATGGCTTAGCTACCTTCTCCAACCTTGCATTCATTCATTTCAACTTGTACTCCAAAATAAGGCCCAAAAAACTAGACTGAGAAAAATGTATCCTGACGGCTTCAAACACTCACACTGGTTTAGAGAAGGTCATAATGGTCTGGTGTTACAAATGTGTCCAAGACCAATAAGGACTGTATGGGTCACATCTGTCCCAGGGGCCTTATCGGTCTACAACAGTGAATTGTATCGTACCTCTCTAAAGCATGCACAATAATACCGTATGTAATTTTGAGACATTATTTGGATGTTTTCAAAATGCTTAGCAACTGACGCAAAGAACAAACGTTTATTTCACAAATAGTTTGATTTTTGTCCTTTTTCTAAAAAATGTTTCTTGTTGCGACGGCTAACGATATGAGCGTTATGTAAACTTTTGAAGAATGTGACCAAGGAGTGAAGATGCCAAAGGCCTCTGATAGAATCGGGAAGAAAAGGATACAGAGGTAAAAATTTATATATGGGAGGGTGTTGATAAAACCCCCCTTTGATCAGGCACACACTGATAAGGTAATATACGAGGTACCTCTGGATGAGAAATAGATAAATCAATGTTAGTTACATATTTAAAGTTAGAAGCACAAGGAATGGAACATTATCCTCCATTTTTAGCAACCAAGCTTATAAACGAGCCTCTGAAATCGCCTAACCAGATCTAAAAGCAACTTCGACAGAAGAGGAGCAAAAATTCTAACTACTCACTTACGTTAATTGCAGAGCCTTGCATGGCATAATATTTTTGTGGTCCAAGCGTGTTTTGTTTTCCGCTCCCAATAAAATCATGCTAACCGTGTTTTACGAACAGCTACACGGAACATTCTCTGTTTAATCTCAAGCTATTCCAAAGACTTTGACGATCAGGAGGCTATACCGTTATTGTAGGCTATAAACCATGCAGGGGTTATGTTGTAAACGTATTCCTTAGGACCCAAACAGTACAAGGGTTTAAAATATCCCTTACAACTTTACATGTTAATATTCGCTACGATGCGAAAACTTGAGCTTCAGGATGTAAACACAGTCAATCATGTACATTTCTGCCAGCACCAGTGCTGCGTTCAAGAACAACGATCACCGTCAAGTTCTTTCCTACGGATAACAAAAAGTACGTATAAAATTGCCATTGACATAATATAAACCTACGTTGGCATTTGAATGCCTTACATGTAATTGAAGGTGTTATCTATTTGGTCAAACAATCAGTCCTTTCAACGCCCTTTACCTTCCTGGCCTTGAGAAACAATCAATGTTTTGGTACCTGATTCTAGTTTGATGGTGTTCACTTCTCATGACAACTAAAGATTGAATCCGTTCAACATTGAATTTAGCAATTCCTATTACCCTGCCAGTATTGTACTATAGTTCTATTCATGCATGATCAACACACTTTTTCTCACCTGATTGAGTATTCGGCATGCTAGAACAGTTTCAATTGTTCTCTGTTAAAAATTTTGTTAGCTTATTGAGGTTTGTCGACTGATGTATTGATTTAAGCAAGAGTACATAAAGTCAGTAGGAGAATAACTTCATGTCTGAGATGGAATCAAAAAGCTCTAGAAAAGATCAGACTAAAGGATGGAGAAACCTAACGCATGTTATCTAGTATGAAGACATGGGCATGATATGACATTGATCCTACATAATATTATCACTAACTGGGAGGAAACAGAACTGGCTAAACTAGTGGAACAGAGTGCAGAACCTCTGAGCTTCTCTTTGAATATAACAAGTAAAAGAGCCCTGAAGTATGAAGGTCGCGAGAAAACCTTTCGGATTCTGAGTTAATCATTGCGGGTAGGCTCCAGGTACGTAGATTTCTACTATGGGCCATGTATGGTTGGTTTACTAAGAGATTATTTGTTTCATAATCTCTGTTTTACTTCAATTACTGCACCCATTTTAATGTTTATCACCGTTTCATTACTTTCACAACATCCGTTTTAGAAGTGTCAAGTTGCTTTGTAAAGCGATATTTTCCCCTCTACTAGAGAAGAGCCGCACAGAAACCTGTCGGAAAGTTCAGATTTAAACAACGGCATGAATCACTTCAGATACATCATTATTGCGGTGATGACCGGCGGCTTTCTGCAACTTTGTTATACAGTCTGGGCCAATTTTCAAAACAGGAAGTTCTGCGTTTAACGTACCTGAATTTACAGTGCCTAAATTTGCCACATATAGATTTATCGGTCATCGTTTACTGACTTTAGATAGGGCATGGTCGTTGACGTCGACAGTTCCTGATAAACACCGAGTTACGCAAATTGAAGCTACATTAAAAAAAAAATTTTCCCCATATCTACTGCGATGTAAATAGGGGAGGGGGCATATTTGAACAAAACCCTGTACAGCAAATATGTAGCTGTGTACAATTTAATAATATTGTGCGGCAAAGACAGTTTACCAAAGGATGGATTTTTAACTTGAGCTGTATGGGCTTAGCATTTGGCAATTCTTGGATTCAAAACAATACAGTGTGTCTGAGTAAAATTGTAATTTGAAGCTCTGTTTCTTTGCTCAGCTTAAAAGCTGATTCTATCTGATGAATAGAGTCTATTTTAACCGTACTACATTCTAAGTAGACAGTTAAATGAAATATAAAAGAGGAAGAGATAGAAATGATGGTAGGCACCAGCCAAGTTTTTTTGGTATTATCCAGGAAGAAGAATAAAGCGTCTTAACTTTATGCTTATCAGAAATGAAAATGGAATATATCAAGACTAAAAAAGACAAGGAAATATTCTTCTACCAGTGTGCCTTTCTCATCTACAATTAGGATAATAGAGGTAAGGTGAGCAGACTAAACTCTTCTAAATTACTTCTACAAAATATGTAATGTTAAGAATTATTAATAGCTAAGTTAACAATCATAATTTCATGAGTGCCAAATCGCAATTTAAGTTTGATGCTTTATAGTATACTATTATGGAATGGAGTCATGCTATTAAGGAAGTAAGGAAAGAATGCATATCGTCATTCGATGCAGTAGAGTACTGATTGCTTTTAATTACGAAACTTGCACCTGTAGGATTTACGAGTGTTACTTTGCAACAATATTTTGATGTGCACTTTCAATTTTCAAGAATTGTTACTCAAGCCATGCTAAATTCTCACAGCCAATACTTTTTTGAAATATGTAAAATTGACAATATACCAAGGCGTTCACTTAAAATTTTTTACTTGTTCAAAATTTTCCACGTTACAGATTCACTGGTAAATTGCAGACAAAATATTACTGATTTCACCCAATAAGCCTCATGTCTTAATGGACACAGAGCAAATTCACGTATAAGATCAAGTCGCAGACGGGAAGTCATTCCAATATCCCGAGTTGGAAATACTAATTTCTGCTGAGAAATATCTTGTCCTTATAGCTAGTTCTTCGAGAAAATGATCATCGCTAACCTTGATTTAAATCTAGGTCATAAATTCTTTGATATATAATGCTTATATATATATATATGTATATATGTATATACTTACATACTATACATTATATATTATCAATAATATCCTTTATGTATTAATTTTCTGATTTCTGAGTGGTGATTTTTTCAAGGCATGAACTAGACTCTTTAGTAACACTCAGTTGATTGTCAAATTTTGAAGTAATATACTTTTTGTTTTACAGAAAGAACAAAGTTAAGCACGAAATTTTACAACAATGATTTGGAATCTTGGTACAAAATTGTAGAGCTTGTAATTACCTGATTAATGAGAAAGAATTGGCAATGTAACTACTTGTAACGAGTTTAGTTAGCTAGTTTACAGAATACAAACTTTGTCAGTGAATTCATTGAAAATTCCAAGTATTGCTTCCCTTTGAAAAGGAATTTTAGGTTTGCCTTTAAAAATTGCTATTTGCGTTAGTACGTCTAGTACATTCAATGATATTCAAAAATCAGTTTATACTTCCGGGATTACCTCTTACCGTTGCCATCTGCCTTACTTTCCTTTCCAATAGCGAACAAATCAAAGTAGTGGCATAGTGGTAGAGGGTGAGACTCACAATCCGAGGGTCATTGAGCCCTGAGCCTGCCTGCCACGATCCCAGAGGTACTGTGCTCTGTCATCTGCTCTCGTGAAATGGGAAAATATGTTTCGAGAGACAGGACAGAGAGGAGACTTCAAGGATGAATGGATTGTTATCCAAAGGGTTAAAGTAGTGTATTAGGCCTTGAACTTGGTGTTAAGCAACAACAACAAAAAAATCAAGCATTTAGAATAATAATTTCGTCGTTTGGGCAGACTGACACAAGGTGCAAACACGTTCATATTGACATTATATATTACTACAAGCTTTTTGAATTTATGTTTTGTCTTCACCACAGACATGGAAGATGATCATGTTGATTTGCCTCGTCCTGAAACAGAGCCAAAAATAGATGAAGAGGAAGAAAATAACGCAGATGCTCAGCATGAAAGTGAAAGCGAGAATCTAGACGACCAAAATTACGATGGTGATTTTGATGGTTCTAATGCAAGTGATGCTGAAGAGGAGGTCGAGAGTGATGAAGACGAGGCTACCAGTGGCTTGACAGACACTATAGATACCAAGAGTGATGATTCCATGATTGGCAAGGGAAGCCTAATAACAGCAAGAAGGAAATTCTTTATGCTAGTGTGCATTGCCGTATTCTATTTTTTCTCAGGAGTGGTATATTCTATGATTGCTCCTTTTTATCCGAAAGAGGTGAGGATGCGTAATCTCTGCTTCTAAGTACCGATTTATGATAGGCACAGGCTCAATTTTATAGGAAGACTTCGTGTCTGTTTTTGTGTCTCGGATAGATATTTAGGTGCTATGAGGAAAAAGCTGAAGGTAGTATATCCATGTGCTTCATGATAATTTTTGTTCAAGTTTTGTGCCCGTTATCAATTAGAATGGTCAATTTCTTAATCAAAAGTGGCCTGGAATGGTATAGTGTAAAAAATGTATATTTTGATAAACAACAGAACGAGGGAGGTTAAAATATCTTCCAGGGGATGTAATTTCCAAGACAATTATCGAGGCAACGATACACATTGAGTTTAAACCCTTCGAAAGCCATTAAAAATTGAAAAACATTTGCATTTAGTCCCTCCCCATGTATTTTGGCTGCGGCCTTGCATACCTCTGTCGATTGATATTTACTTTTACATTTCGTTTTCCCTTGTCTAATAATATTATTCTACTTTCTTGTTTTCTGTTGTCTATCAATATCATTTTTTTTCGTTGTTTATTAATATTATATTTTTTTTGTTTCCTGTTTTCTATTAATATCATATATTTTTTTTCTGCTGTCTATTAATATCGGTTTTTTTTGTTTTCTGTTGTCTATTAATATCATATTTTGTTTTTGTTTTTCGTTATGTATTGATTCACTTTACTTCCATGTTGACTATCACTTTTATTGATACTTGAATATTTCGAAAGCTAACAATTTGCTATGAGAAATGGGAAAAGATTGGTAGTCTTTTTATCAATTTTTTTCTTTTTCTTGTTGACCAGGCTCTGGCCAAAGGATCATCACACACAATCAATGGTTTTATTTATGGGGCATATCCATTAGTTGTCATGATTATGAATCCGTTGCTCACCCTGTTGGTAAGTGCTATATAAGACTTTACTACTAATGCCTTTTGTCACGCACTGGTCACGCCAGATCATCTGGAAAGAAAGAATAAATCGCTATGGCTTGAGTTAATTGACAAACCAAGCATTAAATGATTTCAAGAAAGATAAAGATTGCTGTATCAGTTATATTTTATACGATAAAGTAAGCGGTACATGAACAATTTGGGCGAGAAACAAATTAAAACTCCTTTTACACTAAAACGAATTTGTATTAAATGTTAGATCATCGGTATATCGTATATTGACAGCATGTTTCATTTATTGGAAACGATTGGTTCAAAGTACTAATCAAGATGGCCGTCACACAATTTTACCTCATACTATATGTTATAAGAGCTACTGTGCTTGCTACACGTTTATCAAATGTTTAAAGAGATAAATATTATTTTGGACGTTTGAAGGTCAATGTGCTTCAAACATTTTCCTTGGGAGAGTTACTCGAAACTTTCTATACCAAGATTACTTGTTTTACAACATCTATATAAAATGTATACCTATCAGGTAGGAGTACAGAGAGATGTACTTTAGTTGTACTCTGATGTTATCAATTTGCCTCCTTCTACCTCCCTCGTGTTGATCATATGACCTGTGGTGAAATAGCTTTAAAACCACTGTTATTATGATTGAATTCTACGCAAATCTGTATATCTTACTTTTGTCATGACAGACGTAAACTGTTGCACAATTTACCTTTCTCTTTGCAGCTGCCATACGTTGGTATTGATTTTATTGTACTGCTGGGAATATGTCTTATTGGATCTTCACAAGTTATGTTTGGGTAAATGCGAAATTTTTCTTATCATTATAGCTGCTCACTTGCGAGTGTTCTAACCATTTGCGGAAACGCAAACTTGCGCCCCTGTACGTAGTAATCAAGATAACATAAGGAAGTTTTGAATAAACGTTCTACAATTTTTACATGATGTGACAGATTCTTACATTTTCACTACTACTGCGAATGCATAATTTTACACGGCAAGACTACTTGAATTCAAGTACGTCATCTCTTTAACTGTTAGCATTCACAGATTTCATTTACTACGGAAACCAAGCAAGGAACGTGCAAATAATGTAACTGCTTATTCCCTCAGTGTCATGATGCCTTTTCTTATTCCTCTCCCCTTTCTTTGAGATTTTTACGTAATGCAGATGATGCTAATAGAAATTCTTACTTTCCTTTCTTTTCAGGAACTAGTAAATTAGGTGTAAGGGTGGCTGTTCTTAAAATTTAATACGCTTTCATTTCAAAAAGTTCTTAACGTGTTCCTAATACAGACCCTCCTTTATAGCGCCATTCTCCGTAGGCAATGAAAGGAGAAATAGGGAAGGGGAGGTGAAAATGCCCACACCATGAAATTGCAAGGATTACAAATATCAGGCTATAACTTGCAATGCAAAGACTAGGAAGGTGTGCTAATAAAGCCATCAGATACATTTTTCTGTATGGGTTACTTTCTCCTCAGTGTGATCGTAGCTTAAATTTTTGCCAAATGTAGGCTCATGTTCTTATAAAAGTCTTCTTAGAAAAAGAGCACTTAATCCATTTCCGTCTTGATCTGTCGCCTACGTCCTCCGTCTCCATTCCTTCCATTTTAACTTCCTTCTTCAACGCGTTCAAAAATTATAATTTTGGCCTTCTTCTCCTTCTCCTCTCTTAGGTTTCCATCCTCAATACTTTCCTCCATACATTTTCATCCTCTCTTCTTTCTATGTAAACGAATCATCTTTGCCTTGCCTCTCATACTTTCACTCTGATTGCACTCACACGAGAAGAAACTCTTTGTTATTGGTTCTTCATCTTATAATCCTTATCAACCTCAGCATCTTTGTCTCCGCTATTTCTAATTCATCGTCCTGCTTTTTTATCAGTCCTACCGTTTCCAATCCATACAGCAGAGCTGATCTTACTATTGACTGACATATTTTCCCCTTCATATTCAGCGCAACCTTTTTATTATATGTCACACCAGACAATCTTCTCTACCCAGCCCGCCCTACCTGAGTTCTCTTCTTTACTAATCGATCACATTTACATTATCTTCTGTAGTCCACCCTCGATATTTGAATGCTTCCACCATAAATGCTTGTTTTACTTGAATCCTCGCTACCTTTTCGTCCTCCTTCTGCATACTTTCATTCCATCCTTAAAAGAGCACATCTCCGTCTTTCAAGATTTCACCATTTTCTATGTCGTCCACAATCATCGTGTTTCACGGCGATTCCTGACTGACCTCATCAAATCAACTTGTCCAGCTCCATTGCAAACAAGGCAAATAAGGCCTAGTCCT
>JAAAKL020013530.1:0-12412 GCA_010016065.2 Carybdea cf. marsupialis auct. non (Linnaeus, 1758) | reverse complement strand
CTACCTATGCGAAGACGTGCTTGCTACATGGATGAGAAATTTGGACTTGAGGGTGTAACCATACGAAACTACTACTACTACTAAATTTGTGGGTTAAGAGACGTGACCCTTTAATCTGATTGAATCTGATTGAATCTAACTGAACTTAACACTGGTCCTTAGCGTAGCACATTTTTAGGTCCAGATAGCCAATTCCCCCGCTTGACTCAACTCGTACTTGAATAGGACTGCAGCAGGAATCGTTATTGACAATAGCCGGTAACTTGTGAAGGGTTTCCCCTAACTGATGTTTCAACGAAGAGAGTGTATTTTACTTCAAACCAAAGACACGTCTCCCCCCCCCCACCCCCCTTATGCTGTGTTCATAAAGTAGGCGTACAATCATATGTACACAGAATGTGAAGAATTTAACTTTGTTCCGCACTACCATGGATAAATTGGAGATTAGGAAAGACGTAGGTTCTACAACAAGTCTCTTCACTCTTTGACTTCATCGTCATAGGGTGCAGAGAAGAACGAATTACAAAACAGTGATACTTTGTTGCCATCCGACTTTAACCTGAACAAAGTCGACCCTTACGAAGTTTCAAATGACAATTGATGGTATGCCGTTTCAAAGTAAGTCGTTTAAAGATTACAAGTAGTAGAGCAAATAGAAGAGATATTTTATGAATATCGAGTAAATATTTTTCAAACCAATAATGATGCGTATGTAGCTATTGGATCTTTAAGTGTTGGTGGACAATGTAATTTAGGAAAAAAGTTACCATCGTTGAAAGACCTATCATTTGTCAATACATTTGTCCAAAGGCAACGTGACAGATGTTACAACTGCTGCTTACAATCCGCTCTCTTTCACACATGTGAGGTCGGGAAAGAAAATTGATAGGAAATTATAAGATCTGCTTTGTGAGTTGCATCAAAATTATACACTCTGCTAAAGACCAGAAGGTCTTTTATAACTACGTTCATTGCACTCACATGATATGTTGCATTGTTTTTGATCTCCACTCGTTCTATACAAGATAACATCTAAGATCAGCTTAAACTATGAAATAGATATATGAAAGTTTTTGCGTTTGCATAATCGTTTAGTTATCAGGCAATAACTGAACCATTATCCTATAGAAGCGTTGTCCTATATAGACTAGGTTATTTTCAGATTTTTAGCACCGGGGCAGGTGACTAATTGGCCCATTACTATATCAATCACTCTGTGAATATTTGTTCCTTAGGTATAAAATCTGACAGGGTTGCTAATATATCCATTTGCTATTGAAAACGTATCAATTTTTTGGTGTTTCAGTTGAAGAAGTTGGACAAACCCAAAAGGCCTTTCAAGAATGCATTGTAACAATATCATCATAATCTCTTATAACTTAAAATATGCCTAATTTTGTAGGTTTACACTTTAGAGCAGTTATATCATATGCAGGTCTAAAAACAGATATATTCCATATAGGAATATTTTTTGCTCGTTGGTTCATCTTAGTGCGAAGTATATCTAAGGAAAGGTATCGAGTCAAGGGCTCCTAAGACTCCCAGCCTATTTCACAAAATATGAGTGCCTTTCGTCCCGTTGTACTCTGTATTTTTACAAAACGTGCTACAAGCTTTGATGTGGTCATGTTTATGGTCTATGTATATCATTTCGAATTTCAAATAGTTCAGTGCAAGGGCAAAGGGATCTACGTGACTTTTAAGATCTTAACTTTAAAAATAGCTTCTCAAGCTGCACCCATCCCAATCTCCCGGAAGAGTATTAGCCCAACAAGTACACCCTAGGTGATAAAATTCTGTTCGAGCTAACATAGTGATATTCGAAATTACCATACTTGCTACGTTTTAGTAATTTATGGAGGAAAATGTTGCATCTATCTTAAAAATGTTTCTTAGGTGCAGTAATATTAACTTTCAGTTTTCATTTGTGACGTCATAAGAAATCCACAACAGCAATGTTTCAAATTTTCTTGGGTCTACCTCTTGTAAGGTACTAATAAATGACAAAATTTCTATCATAGGTAACATTTCAGAATAATTACAAAGAAACGAAAGCTATAAAAATTATATAAGAACTGATAAAAAAAAAATATATAACAAGACAGGCTTTGAGGCGCTTCTGCTGTTTCCCCCGGAAAAAATTTATCGACACCCCATATTTTACTATTGTGCTCCTTTCAGGTATTGGGATATCCAGATCCTTAAATTCAGAACTTCAGTTATCATTTGCTACAATGCGGAGGGAAAGTGATGACGTCATAAATCAAAAGTTTTAGAAATAGTACAATCTGACTCCAGACATCAAAAGGCAAGCTTGGAATAGGCTGTTTCCCAAAGTAGCAGACCTGTAGTGTATATAGTGTTTAAACTAGAGGCTTTTGAATCTCAAAAATCTCTGGTCAAAACTCTGTTGATATTCCTTGGTTCCTGAAGTTGGGAACCAGCATTGAACAATAGGATTTTGTTGGACAAAACTTTGAAGCCTGAAATCTCCGTGCTGGGAAAGGGCATCACTCTCAATTTTGGCCATTGACGTTCTCACTAATAGAGTAACATGGAAATTTAGTTTTTTCCGCTTAATTTAAAAATGTTCCAAATCGTGACGTCACACTTTCCCACCGCATAATAGCTTTATTCCACGGGGGTTGGAATAGCATTAATGCTCTAGGCCCCTTAAAGACCATGGGTCGGTGGACAATGTCAGTTGATCGATTAAACCGCATGTTAACCAGTTTTGGGGTATAATAATAGAATGAAGAAGAATAATGTACTAAGTAAATGGATTAGGACATAATCCGTAGATTTGATTTATCTGCTTTGCGAAGGGTTTGCTACTAAAAAATGGTAGAACGTCATATTCAGCATTGGCAACTTTACAGACTGACGGGCTACACAATCATGTGCTATCATGGCCGAAAGCCTTCTTCATTGAAAAAGACATTTCTATCAGAAACCAGCCCTGTTTAAGAATGCTGACCACTTACCAAATGTTGCTATTGACAACAATAGTGACTCAAGTAACGTTTCATGATGAATTGCTATTGTTCATGTTATTTGACTGCGACGTTTATAAAAGATGCTTAAACTTTAAAACAATTTAAACCTGTCATATTCGAGAACGTTGATGATAAATCAACTTTTTCCTGTCATATACTTGGTATTTACACCATATGGTACTTGATTTATTGACCGCTTGAATTTGCTTACCATGATACTCAACAATCAACGTCTGAAATAAGACGTCGACGACAAAGCAAACACAACCTAGACTAGTCTGACGTCTCCATCTTTACAGTAAAACCGTACACAGAAAATATGATCATGGTTTTTATAGATGGTTTCGAAGACAAAGTTTATAGACGAGAAGTCGATGTGCTGATCCGGCCAAAGCCACAACTTACCTTCAAACTTCTACTTTCCATTAATCCCCCTTGTCTATTCTCTGAGCAACGTTAGCAGTTTAAAATACACTAACGTTTTGAAAGCGACAAATTTTAATGATGCTCGTTTAGAAATAACGAGATGATGTCTTTTGTGGTTATGAGCTTGATAAACAGCTGCCTAAGGTTGGCTGCTTCTCAACTCTCTGGAAAATATCTAAGACGTCTCTTCTATCAAGAGAAGGTTATTTAAAGTCAGGAAATTTACCCCTTCTATGATTGGGATGATTTGTTTTAGGTGAAAGAGCGCACTCGAGCTCAGGAGGGATTAATTTCTATTCATCTTTTTAGAGTTCTAATATGGCATTGATAAGGTTTTTTATGGAGTAAGGGTAATTGTGAGGGACATTTGTATGCTTAAGCCATACTTTGGAAGTGCCGAAGGGCATTTTAATATCTGGTTCCGAACCTATGTCAAGTCATTCAAGGATATTTCCTATAGCAACAAAAAAATACTGGCATAATTCTATATTCGTTGGAGCTACAAGCAAATTGTCAGGACGCCCGAAGTATGATAGTCGATTGTAAAGCAGTGACATTCAAATCAGCTTTTAAAGGCGGCCAAGGCAATTAATAACGAGTGATCAAAGCTAGTTTTTAATCTGCAATCAAGTGTGCATATTACAGGTTTGCCAAGATAAGTAAATTTAGTGAAAAGTACGTATGAGTGGCAGAAATATATTAGTATATCCTAAAGACATACATGTGACTTTTGGCTCTTATGGAAATCGAACCCTTGAACTTCGGTGCCAAATAGAATCAGATTAACCACTGCACTAAACAATCCGATTATGTATTGTACATGACAACTTAGGGGGGTCATATGAAATTCCATCAAAAATGTCAGAAAAATTTCTTTCTATTTCTTAGTAGTGAATCATCGGTGTCATTTTCACATGTAGGCAAGACACAACGTTTCATCATGTTTAACTGGAGAACATATTTATGGTCGAAATTTTTATTTAAAACATGAACTTTAACTGTTAAGTTTACAGTCGTAGAGGAATAACATAAAGATGTACTTTATCTGTCATAGAACTGCCTTAATTTGACTTGTCTAGGCAACAGCACTATTTAATCTGGATTCTTCTAGAAAATTCTTTAGTCAACTACCATCGAAGCAAGAATCACAAACTGTAAATAGAATAAATTAATGATCTGTTAATAGATTATTCGACATTGAGCAACCTTTCCTCTCTGTGAAATACAACATTGTCTATGTAGATGTTTAACACATCTGATAAACTGATAGGTTGTAGCTATCATTTTAAAAGCTAAAGTCAAATAGAAAGATTATGAAATTCAAAGTCGCTTTAACTTAAAAGTGTTTCTCTTGAATTTAACGTACATATACTCTACACATCTCATGTATAGTACACTGTACTTTTGGAATCCACAGCATTTTTATTTGTTACATAATCTACATCTAACATTAATTGATGAGAATATGAAATATTTATACGCATTGATGAAAGCTGGCGACTTGAGTCATAACATAAAATAGAACAGAACGAAGCCCAATCACCGTCCGATGCAAATCATGTTTCTCATTAGAGCATACTTGCCTTGCAATTGCTAGTGTCTCTCTGAGAATTAAAATGTAGAAATGGCACTGTCGGCGTTTTTTAACTAATACATAAAATTAGTAAGTTCGTAATAGAGATTTGTAATAGCGAATTGCTGACATACTACTATTTAATAGTTTAGTGCAGTGGTTGAGCCGTCCTTGGTATTGACAAGAGGTACCTGAATTGACCTTGTGATATATAAAGTTCTCGATTAAAAACAATTCACCACTCACTCAACCAGATAAGCAATGGGGGTTGGTGGCGTACTCGATTTCGAGCGTAGCCTGTTGCCCAGCCAGAGTGAGCAGTGTCTTCGCAGAGAGCACATTTACAGGGGTGGTCTCCTGTTGCCTTCCCCAACCGATAGTCTTTACATCGGGCCAGGCGGGATTCGAGCCCACAATATCTGGCATGTGAGTCTGATTCCTTAACCACTAGACCACGGCGGCTCCATTAAGAAATGTTACTTAAGTAAAAACGAATTACCCCATTTACATAGGGGCTGTTTTTATCGACGTTCAACGTTCAACAGACTGCAAAAGATTTCTTTGGTACTTTTCCATACAAGTGAGAAACCATGCGCCTGCCTTGGTATTTATATTCAATAAAAACAATTATACCGGTACTTCGAAAACACCTCATAACATGAAATTGGTGAGTTACTTTTGTTCACGTCCATACTCATTAAACGCTCCTTTTAGTAGCCGGACAACCCTTTTAAATCGCTTGTTTTAGCCAAAGGAATGCGAATTTAGGAAATTTTTCTGCAGCTACCAAACAGTCGTACGTATAGTGTCTCAATTGTACGATAGTGTAACGAATGTTTTCCGCAGGTTACCGTTTTAAATCTGATGTCCTTAACATTATAGAGTCGGTACAGTTTAAAAGCGCCAAGGAAAAAATATAACAGATAGACTACTACAACAGGGATAGCAGATAGGGTAGACACAATAATTGAGCTTTGTCATACTCCTAGGGATTCCTCCTACAACAACAAGCAATAAAGTTTGATAAAGTAAGCTAAAATATAAATTTAGAACAAAAGTTTTGTAACTCAGAAATCAATAAAAATAAGTGCTCGCAAAATCACTTAATTTACCAATTGACACAGGTGACTTGGTCGTTAGCAGGCTCATGAATCTAGAAAATAAAGTTAACTTTAGACTCTCTTTTTCATCGCTGATTCTACATATATATTGTTGAATTTACTTTAAACGAAGCAGTTAGTTAGGCAAGGTTCCATGATTATTAACAGACTATGATATAAGTGCTAAAATGTATTATAGTACATCCCTACTGTTTAAGGCATGGGTGACGAACATAACAGTCAAGTATCCATCGTAAGCATGCGTGAGAAGAGCCCGAGATCTCATTGGTCTCAATTCACGTCATGAGCTGAAGATATTGTTTACTGATTCTGACAGGGGCATATGTTTGGACAAGGTTTTAGCTGAAAAATAATGTATGAAAATAATTGATTAATTCAATGAATCAGGAGTTCAGATAACCGCTGACATAAATTCAATACCAGTCAACTTACAAAGTGTCGTGATGAATCTGCTATCTCATACGTTTTACCCCTGCCGAAAACAACTATATACAAACCTTTGTATGTCTATTCTGACTTGAACCAACCTGCATCGGTTTTGATAAAGCTGTCATCTACAATAAACGAAGCATATCTAGCCGTTCTCCTCAATAAAACCCATCTAAATGTACTTTACCGACTAATCAAGCAGGATTTAAGGTCACAGGATTTTACAAACAACTGTACCTTGGACCTATATTCGTTCCACAAGGAAAAAATCAAAAACGTAGGAGAAGCAACATCTGCTGGTTAAAATGGCCATTTGATAAACCCTTAAAAACGAAATAGCGGAGACATGCATTATGGTAATTGAAAACACTTTCCTCGAATCATTAGAAAAACATTCTGGATTCGTATCTGTCAGTGGGGTAACTGTTAAATTAATTCCCACATCTGCCCCGTGTATACATGACATGCATGTCTATTGTATTATTCGAGGGATCATTTCCTATTGATGATTTGATTGAAAGCACCAAGGGATGCTAGATTTGATTGCAGCTGAGAAGGAGATAAAAACCTTCGTGTGAACAAATGTCCTGATTAATAGTTTGAGCAAAACCCGAGGAAAGAAGTTTTTGACACGTCTCAAATAACCATTGTTATATTTCACAGAGATGATAGGTGGCTCAATGTCGAATAAGCTATTTACAGATCATCAATTACTCTATTTAAAATTTGTGTTCCCTGCTTCGATGAAAGTTGCCTAAATGTCTACTTTCCTGACTTATATATAATTCGTCTTGTTTACACAGAAATCCTTAGGAAGTAAAAGAATATTCTAGAAATTCCGGGAATTTCTATTGTGTTTTATAGAAACTTCTGGAGGGTTATAGAATCCTATAGAACCTGACAGAACGTTCTAGAATGTTCCAGAAAGTTATAGAATGTTCTGGAAGATTACAGAATGTTCTGGAAGATTACAGAATGTTCTGGAAGATTACAGGATGTTCTGGAAGATTACAGAATGTTCTGGAAGATTACAGAATGTTCTGGAAGTTTATGATAAGAATACATTGAATTTGAAGTTAAAGTTACATTCCTAACTTTAAGAGTACAGTAAAACCTGTCTATAACGGAAACCCACAGCTCCTTGCATTTACCAGGTGTCCCTTACATAGAGGTTTTGAATGTTACGTCAAGAAATAATATAAATAATTGCAGCAGGGGGTAATGGATCAAAATTTATTATTCTGGGATACTAAATCTAAAAATATATTAGTACAATTTAAATATTTGACCGAGCAGAAGTTTGTTTTCATTCAGCCATAACTCACAACAAAAAGTGAGAGAAAGTTACAAATACCGCTTTCTTTAATTTTTGCACTTTATTGCTTTATTGAAATGCTTCCAATCCATGTTAATTTTTGTTGCAGCTATTGACTTTTGTAAGGTGCTTTACCTCGTCGAGACTTCCGATTAACTACGAGACTATCAATAATATTGTGTCGATCACAACTGTCTCTGCCTCGTTTGTCGGATTCACTATTTTCCTCGTCGTTTCTACAACATCACGGTGAAAGGGATAATTGCGTAAATAAACAGAGTAAATAATGAATTACCATCATCATTATTATTACCATCACCTTCGTCTTCGTTATCATATTATAAATTAATGTTCATCTTCAATGTATACCTTATGACTGATTCCCAAACTTTACTACTAATAATTAGTTTGTTATTCCTTTTCTTAGTACTAGAAGAGCTTTAGTCACTTTGCAAACACTAGCTTCTTTTTACATTCAAAACTTTCCTAATTAGATCATAACTGACAAAAAGTGAGCATTTGCGATTTCTCTGCTATTAAGCGAATAGAGTAGTTGGCCTTAACACATTTCTTAGATTTAAACAACTGCTTTTTGTATAAAATGTGGAAATCAGTTCCTGAAAGAAAAAACTGAATGGGAATTTGGACAGGTACGTTCCTAATTGATTAGGCGAGCCATTTCATTTGCCGTAACACATGGAGGAGAATTGCTTGGAAACTTCTTCCGAAAAGTGCGAAAACTTGCATATCGACAAAAGGAATGTAAGGTCAAGTGTAATGCGTTCAGTTCAACTAGAATATTCAAAACAAACGATTGAGCACAATATCAAGTAGCCAATGGAAGAAACAGAGAAGTTCATAGAGAATCTACACTACGTATGATAACCTGGTTCTACCTGATTCAGATCCAACGGCTGATTTTTTTTTTGCATAACATTTTTTCGCAGTACTCTAAGGCTCTGAAACTCTCTGAATTTTACTTTAAATCTTTTCAACACAAAAAACAATATTTTAGCCAGATTTAAAATCTCAGAACGTGTCTTACCATGTGCTCCATGTGCAAAACGATACTTCAAAATAGCATATGGAAGTGTGTATGCTTCCGCCGAAATTCTGCCTCTGAAACATGATTTTGCAGCAGTAATAGATCTAAATGGAAAAGAATGTCTCTCTACATTTATGCAAACATTTCAAATATTTTACTGCGAAAAATGCATACATCAGCATTTTTTCAGAAATGTTGGGATTTGGGCTCTTGCTTACTACAAATCAATGTCAGTAGTAGTAGAATGACATAGAATGACCAAAGGCTTCAAATAAATAGTATATATACACAGTTTTGAAAGAACATAGTAACATAGTTTTAATACAGACGAAGCTGGCAATGTTTAAGTAAAATCGACATGTTAATGTTGCAAAAAGTAAGATTTGCAAAGCAACTCAAACTGCGTATGCATCCCTCTAAGACAAGAAAATATCTATGATAGGATGCCTTAAAACTTTCTCTTAGCACATTAAAAATACTTTATCTGAGGCAAGGGCAATGTGGTTGTCGCTAACTAAAGCAATTATGATATATCCATTTTGTCGTATTTTCACCTATTTAATCAAGATAACGCATTCTTTACATATGAAAAATGCTAAATTTGCTAACAAAACCAACCTTATCATGTTTCACTAAGATGAAAGTGTTAAATTGCCAACTTTTAGCTCTAGGGCATTCACAGGTCCATCAAGGGGTTCCGGACGTCCCTTCCTGTTTAGCAATGTATATCTCAAGACCCCGTCTGTAATAGGCTTAAGATGGTAAAGTAGAAGACAGCAATAATTGGATGGACATTTTTGTCGATGATGAAATAAATCAAGAATTTGAACGATGTGTCACTATTTCGAGAGGTCACTCTTACCATGTGCTGTCTTTGCAATATTAAGAAGTACAGAATTTGTACTTTTAAGATGCATAAGGAAATTTTGCTAGTTTTTTTGTATTAAGGGGTTTAAAATTTTTACTTTAAAAAGTGTCAATGAGATTTTTTGGTTATTCAGTCTTTAAAATAAATATATTCCACCGAGATTTGGTGGATTAATGTAGATTTTGTTTTGTAATTGTAAAGCTCTAAAGTATAGAAAGACTGCACTCAGGACAGTATACCATATTTCATAATTTGGTAGGTGCAGTCTATTTCTGATCAGGTGTTTAATACACCGACAAGAAATAGGAAATAATAAGCCAAAAAGGAAGCTATGTTTAAGACATTGTTTCTTCGTGACCTCAAGAAGTCAGTTTTAGACGAAACATTGTCTCAAACACAGTTTCCTTTTTGGCGTATTATTCCTTATTACTTTGCAGTCTATATTTATCATTGAGAGAATAGTACAATTTTGTGTGAGACAATACAAGGCAGCTAATGCACTTGTATTAGTTATCGACTAATAATCGTGTTGTTTTATTTTATAGATATAGACCAGCTGGAAATGAGATATCAAAGTTTCAGGAAAACGTACATAAAGGCATTTTCTCCCCTGAAATATGTGCAGATGGTACATCTTCCATTGACAATATTCTTGCAAGTAAAGACAATACACCTCCCAGTGCTTTCCTGAACCCAAATGGAGGCACTGAAGAGTTACAGGATGCTTTATATACGGCAGCCAAGTCTCAAACTTCAAGTCAAGAGGACAGTAACAAAACGATCGTAAACGAAAGTGAAACAATCCAACCCATCTCCCAGAGTTCAAAGTCGCAAAATCTTCCTGTGTCTGAATCAGGTGCAAGAGCTACCTCATCGCCATCAAAAGCTGCCAATGTCAACAGTAAGCCTTCAACTGATTTAAAAGGAGTTACAAACAGTAGTCAAATGGCTAACAAGTCAATCGGAAACCCTCAAGCAGATAATATTCATCCAAAAAATAAATCGGAGACAACAACCACTTCAAAACCATCAGACGCTGTGCACGCCAATGTTTCATCAAACCAAAAGGCTGCATCTCAAAAGACATTAGAAAATCATAACCCTGATGTTTTGAATTTCCATGTGGTTAGATTGCCCTCACTACTTTCTTCACCCAAGAATACGGGACAGCAGTATGGCGGTTCTTTGCACAGGGAGAAAACAGAATACTCTGGTAAGAAGTTGAGTTTGTCATTAAGAATACAAGCCTTATCACTATCTTAAAATAAATTTTATTTATAACTTAACGTAACTTGACTTAATTTTTCCGTGTGTACTAGTTACGTATCCTTGGCGCAATAATCACACCTTCAGTCATTTAAATTATTTGGCTCTTAACTGGGGAAATAAAAGAAGACATACTTCTCCCTCGACAGTTGCTTGCACCATTTTCTTTATGCTGCTATTATCTCGTTAAATTTTCAACAACCATTTTCAAACTTTTCCACCATTCTACCCTTCTTTAATTTCGATAGTAGCCTAGTCCGTTCATAGATAGCAAGTAACACAAGTCGTTTCACTATAGTCATGCAGGTGTGGCAAATACGAGAATGAATGGTACTTATATCAAATTGACGATGTATACATTTAAGAATAGCAAGCTTGGCTCGATGTTTTAGAACGTTACTTTAAATCGTCAAGCTCTTGCTTAAATTGGAACTTGAACTCAAATTTTCATCACTTCTGTAGCAAAAGCTACCAATATCAAAAAATTGTTAAAGTGGAGTAAAATATATTAATGGGGGCTATAGGGATAATTCGTTTTCCGTCTTCCATCTCGCTCTATACTGAAGGTGATTTAGTAAAAATGCTCATGAATCCTGAATAATTCAACACGTTCTCTCTGTATTAATGTATATCATACCTGTATGCCACATACCATATACCATGTAAATATGTATACATGTACATATGTATATATGTATGTATATATACCAACAAGTATTGATACCGTTACTAGAGTGCTCAATACAACAAGCTAGAAACTAATACTACAAAGCAGTGGTAAAAAAGGACATGCGAAATACCGCAGGTACCTTAGGTTTCACGTCCTGTTTGCTGACGTTCCTTAGACCGCGAAAGAAAATTCTTCATGCGCACCTCTATTTATGATCTACCTTACCATACAATTATGTGGTCGTGTTATATGTCCTTGTACTTATTGGCAACAAAAGAATTCCTATGCCGGTACTTTGAGAGTAGCTCGGAGCGCTTATTCAATAGGTTACTTTTACAAGCGGTTACAATTACATACGTTTCGGTAATAGACAAGTAACATTTACGCCTGCACCCATTGTATGGTTTAGCTAGTTTAAAATGCTAGATACTCAGGCCTGAGCACTCATATATATGAAATGTCATTGATGGAGGTAGCAGCGAAACAAAAATTACGGTTGCTGGTGGTAGTGAGAATTCGGGATCAACTTCCCGGATTGTCGACTTTATTATTGCACTATTTAGGTGTGGGAGATCCTGGGTTCGATCCACCAGCGCCGTAAGTACTTCATGCTTGTTGAGTTCTATACTACGTAGTTCATGACTGCCTGTGTGTCTGTCTTAGTACTAAAATAAATGAAATGGCACTGATGAAGCTAACAGAA
>JAAAKL020013529.1:0-12413 GCA_010016065.2 Carybdea cf. marsupialis auct. non (Linnaeus, 1758) | reverse complement strand
GACTGAAATGGCGTCCAAAGTCTGACCTCACTTTCAGACGGAAGATGCTCGATCCAGTGTTTTTTAGAGATCAGTGACACAGCCTTGTCAAACTGTTGGCATTATCCATAACCTAATTAGCGCATCGACCAAGATGACGTAAACTTGGATAGCAGATGCTAAAATTCCATTAACATACAGCTTCTGTAATATTTAATTAGAGAGATTATTACATTTGTTAGTGCTAAATGTCATGTTTTCAATAACGGTACACCAGACATTTAACAGGATCTGATTTTCTACAACAACTGCAGCATCGTTAGTAAATCAATGCCGGTGCGGAGTAAATTTATCTTTTAATTTATTAGACACAGGAATTTACCACAAGATTAAATAGTTAATGGCTAAGACAAGCACCTTGTAAAATGCCTCTACCATTGATGCCTTTGACAAAGCCCTTTTGAATCGTCGTTGCTATAAATCTATTTTCGTTCAGGAATCCGTGTCTAAATAGAAACTTAGAAATGGCCAAAGAATTGTTTCTGGAAAGATTGTGCCAAGGCACTGGTATATAGCGCTTAAGAGCAAGCATCAAAGACTTCCAATATGAAGTTTTTTGTTGATAAGACTCTCAGCTGGCCCTTTGTAGAATGAGCAAAAAAAGAAACGGTCTTACATATTGCGAGGGAGTGTGGAATATTGGTGCAAAGCGAATAGAAACTGCAATATGACAATGTAAGTAGGTATATACATTGGCGACTCTGTCAAAAGTATAATCTTCAGAGAACATCAAGATGGTATGAGTATAAACATGCAGTTGTTTTGGGAAACAAAGAAATGAAGATACTTTAAAATTCAGTTATGCAGTGTGATAAAATGATCAACAAGGCTAGACGATCTGCTATTGTAAGTTTATGCAAAACTAGATGGGAGGCTAAAAATTATTGATCTAGAAATAGCTGATGATATAACAGTTAGTAAAAAACTGGAAAGGGTTGAAAAGTGCAGGCCTCAGTTATCCCACTTGTTGCAGGTTTATTAGGAGTGATAACAACAATCCTCGATCAAGATTCGCCTTGAATTTTCCCAGAAAATCGCCTCACTTGCAACAGCTAGAGTTCTGAGATTACATAGTTGTTGAACGGCATGGAATAAACATAATAGCAGGCAGGTGTCTACTCTCAGAGTAACATGAAAAGCAAACTAGAATTTCTGCCTTGGGAGACATGTCGATCAACCATAATAAATATGTACTTAGAGGGAAGATAACCTACTGATATGATTGAGAGCGCCTTAACAAGGTAGTTAAGCAACTAACTGCATGTTGAAATGTCTACAATACAATTCAGATGATTCTCGATATGAATGAGTTAGCACCAGAGCTCATCAGTCCCCTGTATTCTTATCGTGGTGTACCCCAATGATTCATATTTTGAATCATTTTGTACTAAAATTTTAACTTCTCCTCTTTCATTCTCTCCTCTCTTTGGGTCTTTGGGCTTCATTAAGATCTAAAAATAATTTTCGAATATTCCTTATCAAGAAAAGCTAAGCAATTCATATGGAAGAAATCGCTCTCCTTCCTTTGCTCTCCGCTTGTGCAGAAAATTGTTTTGTTTTAGCCTGATACAATGCTGGATCCAAAATGAGTGGAGGCCTAACCAAGAATGAAAAGGTCATATACTTGATTCCCTAGACCTTGTGTACCTCTGTACAGAACTACGTAAGCAAATTGCGATATTCAAACTATTTTTCTTCCAGAGGCTTGGTATAGACACGAATAAAAACATGAGCAACGCTTGTGTGTTTCTTAAAGTACACTGGCTCCAACGAGTAGGGAAGGAAGACCATTATTCCTTCACTTTTTATCAAAGATAGTGATACCAGAAATTACACTATTTAAACACTTGGAAATGAAATAAAAGGCTCAAAACACATAAATTGATGCAGTGGCACGTACAGTAATTTCCATGAAGTGGGAATGGGGTATCTGATAATGACGTATTAAAGATTTTAGTTCTGAGAATACCTGTTTAGCCTTTTTTACAGGAAATCATCACATTCTATCATCCTTTGCCTCAGTATGGAGCAGTTTTCATGATATTAAGAGGGGTTCATAGTCGAATAACCCCCGATAAGGGCTTTATAGAAGTTCCTTTACCTTGCGAAAAGCACTCACTGTTCTCTCCAGGTTCGTAATATGGCACAAAATTGAAAGGGGGATAAAGGGGATATGTCCAACTAAATTAGCTTCTTTCAATCCCAGTTTTTATTCCAACTTCGGTAACGCACTCTTCTTTAAGCTTTAGTCTGCCCACTTGTATAGGTCTGCGGTATTTCAAACCCCTTATGAAAGCATGCCATCCCAAATCTCACCTCAGTTATGAAGAGCCAGCTTCTTGGTTATGTTAAGCCAATGGGTACACATGGGAAGTCTCAATAATATATGCACCTCTTACTGTTAAGGAGACGAAATAACGAAATTTGGCTAATGGTTGAAAAAATCTATCGAATTCGAAATCGAATTCATAAGCTCCACAATGTGTCCTGATCCTGGTACGTCCATAGCACCGCACCCTAAAATAATCTCTTCCCTCAAGTAGCCTCCATGTAAAGATTACCTGACGCAAATAATCTCTCGATGGCATATTCCACGATTTACGGTATTTCAGTTTTTAAGTGATTACCCACCGATGCTTGCCAAAGTGATTGAAGCAGGTGACTTTGTTATATTGATAGGAGAAAGAAATAAGTAATCACCAAGGCAACACAACTTTCAAAATATTTAGCTCGTAGAATAATCTTTTTCTATCTGTATTCATCTTTCTTATCTCATACCTGTTGTGTGAACCCTAGGCGGGATGTCGATTCTTCGTGTAATCGTGGTTTTGCAGATGTTCTTCAGGCGTGAAGTTTTTCAGTTTCCCAGAAACACATGAAGCTGAAATGCCTTAAGCAATAAATATAGGGCAAGTGGGTGTGGCCTATGAATATATCCATCTATCACTAAAATTTGAAAATTTTCAATCAAGACTTTGTCTTCTTTGGCTTTGTCTAACACTCGGCGATTTACTTTCTAAGCTTGCACACGAAATAGCAGAACTGTATTGGTACTCAAAAGCTGTTTGCCTCCGACACTCCTCAGAGAATAAAATAGTCAGAATAGGACACAAAAAGGAAGAAATGAAACTCTTATCTAGCTGTGTTTTTAAAATAACCAACCAAACTCTAAATTACAAATGTATAGTAACGTATCATGTAATTTTATAGTAATTCATTCACTACGAATCGGAAATCAAGAAATAAACGTTTTATCACGTTTTACATTTGATGACGTATGACAACGTATTACAATGGAGGCCGGTGTCGAAAAGAGGTATTCAATCATCGCTCTTATGGACGAATGAGATGTTTCTTTCATCCTTTCAAAGGATCGAAAATTGTTTCATTACTTAATTTTTTTTTAACTTTGCTAATAATTACTGGAGAATCCATACGCCATTTTATGGCGAAGTTTTTAACATTAGCAGCGGTACTAGTTTGGCGATCTAGCTAGCGCATTTGTTGTAGATCAATTTTTCCCACTTCTATTATATGGAGAAGTAACTGTCCTTTGGCTTAAAGTCCTAGAACAGCTATGATTTCTAGCCTCTAGTTGAATTATCTCTTGATATAGAGGTACATACAGAAACCCTCTGATATATAAAAGTACAAGCATTCTATAAATGGCAGGGTCTACATAGCCTATCTTTGGATTCAAATATCATGGCAAGTGCTTAAGAGTAATCAATTCTAATCTTTATATGAACCCTGGTCTGCTTAGCACTGATTTCTCCTTCCTGTCTTCTTTCTTTTCTGCACATGCACTTGTTCAAACATCTTTGCTCTTATCGACTGATCCTCTTTGCGCAATGAAAGTTTCGTCGCACATACCTCTCAGTTATTAACATCCGAAATTAAACATCCGACATCCGACTTTTGAAGTTATCGTGATATCTCAACAACGCGTGACTAATTTCTCTAGAACGGTCACAAGTTTGGTTCTAGGTGGCAAGGTTTACTCTAAGGAAAACTGACAACTGCGCAAAACAAAATGCATATTCCTTGTAACTATGCATAAAAATTGTGAATTGAGCAAATTATTCTGAGCCTTAGACCTGTATTTTCCACTAAACTTATATGGAACCAGTGAATGTTGCCGCTGAATCATCAAATTCTTATAGTGTGATTCTAAGTAAGTTTGAGTTATTGTTACAGAAATCCGATTTACAGGTGTACAAGTCTTAGACCTGTATTTTCCACTAAACTTATATGGAACCAGTGAATTTTACCGTTGAATTATCAAATTCTTATAATGTGGTGCTAAGTAAGTTTGAGTTATTGTTACAGAAATCCGATTTACAGGTGTACAAAAGTCTTACAAGTGTACGTAAGCATAAACCCTGGCAAGAGTTACTTTGATTCAATGTTTTTCTTAGATTATACAAACGATGGATCAAAAAGACGGAGGAAGACTGCCAATGGAAAAGGAGGTCGTGGATTATTGTAGAAGGTCTCTTGAAGTAAGAAAGGAGTTGGGAGGAGAAGAACAGAAGGTAGGAAGATCTGGTCTTTTTAATATTCTCTGTTTACTAAGGAAGGAACAGATTTGAAGAGGCGCTTGACCAAGTTGGCCATTTTGAAACCCGATGATTACATTTTGTATTAACATAACTCGCCAGATATTAGTCAGATAACAACTTTTCCTTCATGTTGTTTTTATATCTAAGATATGTCAATGTATTGAAGGACGGTACTATTGTCATTCAGATTCCTAACATCACAAAATGCAACGGTCAAAGATATTCAAGGCTAGGAATCTGTTTATAGTGTCTTATAGCCTGGCCTTCAGATCAAAAGTGTGAGGGTTCAATCCCAGGAAGGTATATTCTGTATTTCTCCAATTGACACATTTGGACACAATCCTCCGCCGTCGAACATCGACCTCTAATTAGAGACCAGCCGATTTAACTCAGTGTCATGTGACTTGGCCATATAATGACTGTCATCCACCCCGCCAATCTCTCGAAAACCTATCAAATGCTGTAAATTATCAACAAGAAAAGAGTATCAGAAGTAATCCAGTTTGAATAGATACTGGAATGAAAGAAGGTGCCAGGGGCTTTGTTGGAAATTGAATGATAGGTTTGCTGCAGCAACTTGACTTCACCAGGGTTGAAATGAAAGACCTGATAACATCGATTCAGCAAGCATTGCCAGTCATCTGGAACCACCTAAATGACAACAATGTTGCACTTAGTAACTGAAGATGGGCACAATGGCTCGACGCCTTCTCGGGGGTGCTTTCCGCTCCCGTTAGTTTAGTGGCTTAGGGAGGCGATACACTGTGATCGGACATTAGCCGCCTGATGATTCCATCAGTCCACTTTAGACAAAGCCAAAGCTCATTTCCAAAACGGAAGTTTATTCATCCTTAGGAGAAAAGAAAATGTGTCATCATTGAGAACCAAAAACAAGGAAGGATCAATGACTTTTCAAAAAAGTTGTTTGGAACTGACAGTGCAAGTTGGATACTTTTAAGAAGCAGCTCTGTTGCTGCGCCATGATGTTAAGATTTTGTCAATTCGTAAAATTTATTTTAAGCAACGCAACACGCAATACGTAATACGCAACAATTTATTTTAAGCAATAAATTTTAAAGATAAAATTTATTTAATTTGAAAACAAAACTTGAGCACCTTCAACGGTACGAATTTTCAAGTACCTACTGTATTTGAACATGGTTTTTAGAGATTCCTTAATCATACTAATTGTCATTGTGCAGCAGCCATTTTCATCTCCTTCCCTTATTCGCATTATTACTACATATCTGTTAACACTGCACTATCGGTAGCCTCGTTTTGATACCGACTAACAGCTTCGATCAGCTGATTACTCTGAGTTTGAAGACCCGATTCAAACCTCTTGTTATGACTTCACTATTTTATTAACTATGATGTGACGTCACTGCGGTGGTATGTTTTGCGCATGCGCGTTAAACACTATCAAAGTAGTCTAGTGGAGTGATTGGGTAGGGTGGAAACTCTCTTTCGAAGAATAAACAGATAGAGTGAAATAATTCAGGGAGGTTTGAAAAAGTGAAAAGTCTTGACCGTTCAGCCCCGCCAATTTCAGACTTAGATTAAGTCTGTTGTAGGGATTAAGATCATATCAGTAATAAAAGTGGGAATGTGTTTGTACGATGCATGGTGCGTTGAAAATTTTGAGGATGATGACGGATTTATTGACTTGTTGTTTTATCCAACATCAAACGAAATTGATTTCTGCTTGTGGCTCGCATGTGAAGCAGACAGGAAAATCCAGTTATGCAAATGAGAGTTGTTAGAAAAGGCATAGCACCGCTCGAACCTCTTCAACAGCCAGTACAGGGTGCTTTCCTAACTGATTTGCTCCCTTTTTGCTGGCCCTCCCCTAAAGTAATTTCACAGCTGTTCACAGCATCCTACCCCAAATCATTAAGGGATCAAGAATTATTGTTCTTAAAATATGGACTGCCAAACAAGTAAAATTTACTACATGAAATGGGTGTTTCCTTTAACATTTGGGGGAAACAACAGAGTTTTTGGTGCATGTGATAGCTAGGAGAAGACTGAAAAATGGTATATTTATTTAAGTGTGTTCCCGTACATCAATTAAGTAATGACATAACAACTTAAGTTGGCGTTATAGTAATAAAGATAGCTTTTTCATAAGTTTTCAACAACTTTTTTTTCAACTTTTAAGCAAATTATATGTAATCCTCATGCTTTCAATCATCCAAAGCAACTCCAGGTCAAATCTGGACATAGAGCTCCTCACCAGGTCAAGGAAGCCGATTGTTGGGATGTTGTTAGCCATAATTGAATATGAGAAGAGTCAATGTCAAGTAATGCATCGAGGAAACAAACACTTCAAACTCCTATATCATTGCACTACTGCAAAATCCAAGGACAATTTTGAGATGAAATACGTTGTGCTGTAATACGAAAATACAAATATTTAAATGAAATGAGACCCAAGGAAAGTGGGAAACATTTTCTTTGTGTCTGACAAACGTAGATTTACAGATGAGACGGGTTCTTAATATCTACTCAAACTGAAAATAGAAGTTAAGCTAACTGATATTTAGATAGCTTTACCACTGTTTTCACACTGGGAGTGGTCCATGGGTGTGGCTAGTGGATACACTTGATTGGCTAACATATCCATTTTCCTATTTCTCACCTTCTACAATCTCATTAATCTTTGCTTAGATCAACCGAGGCATTACCAGTATCATCATGACCCAGCATTTGGCAAGCATCGCGGACCAAGAAATCATTGGTGCAGATACCGTCAGAAATGAAGCAGAGGAGACCATCGATGAGGCGATAAGGGTATTTGACGAGGTATGAAAACGTATCAACATTAAACGTGACAATAAAAGATTATAAAGGGAAGCTAAATTCTATAAATTTAAAATGATAAAGTGAAGTTTCAAGTAGAAAAATTATTAATCACGGCGAAACCAAGTGTTTTAGAATTGAAATCTTTTACAACTACTTAGTTAATATATTATTTAACCACGTCACGTTTAGATTACTCTAAAAGTTTGCAATGTCGAAATATAAATATAGAAAAGGGTTTAGCGGATCATGTTATAAACTCAGGCTAAATTATTTAAATTTTTGGCATAATCTCTAGTCCGAGACAGGATACAATCTTCTTCTTCGCGCTGATGTCGTGAAATATGTCTTAATGTATAATTTCAAACACCGTTTCCTGGGTCCTTAAACTGATGCAACCCAAAAGGCTACACGGTAACCAGTAATCATTACAGCTAACTGCAAACAAGTGTACAAAAATCTGGCCAAGCTTCAAAACTCTAGCTTTCAGAACGATGCAAACACCTTCCCACCGTGTAACGAATCTGAAAACTTCGTAGAATATTTCCATTCCAAAACATACTTGGCTGCTTGTGTGTCTACCTGAGTAACGTCGACAATCCGATAAGTCGATCCAGAATTCTCACCACCACCAGCGACCTTATTATAACGCTGAAGTTGCCAGAAGTAGCCCAAAATTTTGTGTCTCTGAAAGCCGTTTTTGCAGGACACTCCTTTATGTACAAACGTCAGAGTGGGAGTGGGAGTGGTAAAGAATAACCACCTGTGTTCTGGTACAGGAATCCTAATTTAGAGTGCATTGTTCACGTTTGGTTTTGGAATCACTCAAATTTCGTTAATGTCATTTTAATCATCACGGAGATCAAAACCATCAATTATCATCATCATTATTATACAATGTTTTCATGTTATCTCCGTATTAAAGTATTGACGTGACCGATTACATTCCGTTCTTGAAACGTGATGTTGTATTCCTCTCGCTGTTTAATCTGTTTCTATTTACAAATATACGGACTGTAACAACACGCAACTATTTGCGTTGTAACTGACTTTGTAGCTCTCGATTTCTTTTACTTGGCCCAGTGCCGTAACCACTGATGGGGCTTGGGGGCTATAGCTCCTCCAACTGTTTCCAAGGTTATTGAATTTTTTAACAGAATTGTGTTTTCGTGTCCACGTCCTTAGGACTTTGATAATACTCTAATGGAATTCAGTTTAGCCCCCACAAATATTTTTTGGTTGAGGCACTGTGACCCTCCGATTTCCTGCTTATACCGAAAGATCTGACTATGAGGCTCTACTCTACCTGCCATTTGTAAATACAGGATGCGAATTTGGAGGACGTCTTCAGCAGCTCAATTAGAACGGGCTCAGCGCTTTAAATGCGCTGTAACGTCAAAGGAGACGGAAGTTCTTAAAATTCAAAACGTCTTACTCTTCTTCCAACGCTGATGCAATATTTTTTCTCTGAAATTCGATATAATCATCAAATATATTTTGTTTTAATCACTTTTATTAGCTTGATGATCTTGGGCATAAAGCAGATGCCTACATGGCTAAAGCTGTCATCTACAGAAATTCAGACAACCACATGGAAGAGAAGGTATAGAAATACGTTCATGATTATCCGGACATATTCTTGGTCTGTTACTACAGTTATTGTAGCAAGTTACTATAAAATAAACCCCAAGGAGACAGTTTGTGGTTGTTACATATAGAAAGGTTTTGTTTTGCTTCTCTTATTTTGTTGCGATTTAATAAACCTAAACAGAATGTTAATGAGCGAGACGACAATTGCTAAAACTTGTCAACAGGGGATGTTATCATACGGCTCAAAATGTTGTTTATATTTTGTTTCCACAAGTTGTCTCCATCTGTATGTTTCATCAATTTCTTGAGGTAGAAAGAATTGCGTGCGAAGAAACAGTTGCTATAAAATATAAGTATGCATTGCAGGGAGTAATATATTGTTTATAAAAATGTGTTTGACCAGTTTTAAATAAGTAATGAGCCTTAATATCAGGGAATGCTATCAGTACGAGATTATCTGTATTGGTCTTGCTGCATAAGAAGTGTTTTGATTCTCAACACATATTTAGAAGACGAGGGAGGAGTTCATATATATTGGACTAGGTCCAGATTTGGTCAGATTTCGTGTTTAAGAAAGCATAGAAATTATATTTGTAGATTAGAATCGTTCACAGGATGCAATGCAAACCCCATGTTCCATAAAGATAGAGTAGAATTCAAACACAGCAAATAAACAGCAGGTTTATTGTGAATTTGGGTGCAGCAAGACGTTTCATAAGGGTTCATGGGAACGAGGATCAGTATTTTAGCCTACGATCAAATATGACTTTAGTATTATTTTAGCATTGATCAACCAAATGCTAGTTTCTTTCTCTCTCACTCCAGTTACCTTCCATTTAAGCATTATTACAGGATGGTTTAAATTGGTCCAACCCAACTCCTTGTCTTTTACAGTAGTCACTATAAATAAACAGGTTCCTAGCCTTGAGTATCTGTTGACCATCGCAATAATAACGTCCTTTCAATGCATTTGTTTGTCTTAGCTATAAAAACAACATGAATAGAATGCTAACATCTGACTCGTATCTGACGTGTTATGTCATGTGAAGGTACTAAGAAAAGTACTGGCTTCCTCCTGTAATGCAAAGAGCTAGCAAAAATGTACAAATACCCTGTGCTTATCAGGAAGGGGATAGTGGGCTCACAGTTCCATAATTTGCCTGCATCTGATGAACGACTGAGCCAGTGATTTTGAGACTTACCTAGACGGGGCTAGTTGGTTCACAGCTCTACATTTATTAACCCTATTGAAATTAAAGGTATCTTAGTCAACTGTATTCAAGCCATCGATTTTTAACGGTGACTGGGTACCTATCAATTTTTGGCTGTGTTGTGAAGCCAATAAACAAAAATGTTTCCAAACCGTTTTTAGAATATGGCAATTAATAATCTTAACAATTTTGACACCTAAGTGGCGAGCTTTTTCAGAGTTTCTAGCATGAATGAAGCCAATGGCGTGCAGTCCCTCCTTTCAACACCCCCCTTCCAGGCCCTGGGAATCTCAAGTAACCCAGTCTTTGTAGCGTAAAACGTGGACAAAATACTGCTGTTTATTCCTAGAGTCTACTGTCCATTTTGGGTTATTCACAGAAAACGTGGAGACAAAGCTATCTTTTTTAGAAAAAATCTCTGTAAGTACGTAGGTGATACTCGATATAGATGTTGTTTATCATCACAATTACGTTTTGCAAAATTGTCTTTAGTTTAATCCTTGCTCAAAATTAGTAGCTGTATTGCAGATGTACTGGTACTTTGCTTTATGTTTCCATGACAACCAGTTTATTTGAAGACCGTGTCTTGGCCAGTTTTTTCTCTATATTCGTGCTCGCTCCAAGTTTGTAACCCAGTTAGACAATTTCCGTAATAAGCTGTTATTGTATGTAGAAAGGTCTAGGTATTGATCACACAGTTGTTACCAGTTATTAATTTTCTTATTATCTACATACATAAGTGAAGTTTCATGTTGTTACACCACTGTTTCTCATTGACAGTTGATGATGGCTGCTTGTGATTTATGCTTGGAAGTATACGGAGAAGACCATATCTTTTCAGCTCGACTATGCAAAAATGTGGCAATCATGTATGAAGAAGATCATAAAGACCTTCATAATGCCTTCTTGTATTACAACAAGTGGTATAAAACCCTGAACCAGGTATGAAGTTGTTTGAAGAATTGGTTCACAACTTAAAATGTACCTCCAGTGGTCAGCATTTTTTGATATTTTTGTTCATTTTGTTTCAAGGAATTAAACTGCCACTTAAGTTTCAGTCTCGCGTACAGTTTTCCGAAGTTATATGTGATTCTTTAACGAACGTTTTCCAGAAAGAGGCAATTTGTAACGTGATAAGGAACAGAATACTTCAGTTGTTAATGTGGAAAAATTCGATACGAGGCAAACATGTCTGCGGCCAGTAGTGCAGTTTTTTAGCTGTTTTACGCGATTTTACGTGAATAACACTTAACGTACGGGGAAAAGAATAGACGGAGGCTTTTCAGGACGACCACAGGAGGTACACTTAAAGGCTTTTCAGTAACATTGATAATAAAGATTTTTTCAATGCATTCTGCCCAAGGTTCTGCACGTTATGTTATTGTCAGCCATACCGTTATAAATATGCTGAGAGCGGGTGTAAACATATCATTTAACAAATGGTGTCCATTTATGTCACAGCATGAAAGACGAGCGAGAAATTCAAAGAGTGCTTTCATAAAAAAAAAATATCGGCTCAGTCATCACTTTAAACATTTCTTTACAAAGACTATTCACTCTGGCCATTTTTAATAATTTCTTCATTTATGTATAAGCTCCTGGTCTGCGAAAATTGCAGGTCATGCCGTAACAACTACATCATTTCAAAAATATACCAGTCTTGCTAATTCCTTGCTGGCTGAAAATATCATTGGTCACCTAAGCAGCATCTTCGATGCATTGTCAGTGATTCTATGCGAGCATTTCATGACAAGATTCTGCTTTGAAGATAATTGGTTTTCAGGTACTTTCTGAAGTGCTACCTTGAAAATGGGGACGTTGCAATGTTGCAACATCGATGGGTTCGTCAGAGATTCTTAAGGAAACACAGACAACGAAACGTTTGAATAGATACTAGAGAAATAGAAAAGCGTATCACCAACGGGATGCCATGACGCAAATGCGTGCGTCACTGGTTCGTATACGAAACTTAACCTTCTAGATAAAATCATAGCAGTTGTACATGATGACGTCATCACATACGTTGATAGCGTCATTGTTTTCCACTTTTTCTCTGCTACTCGTACTTTCGAGTATGTTTAGTGATGAACGTGGAAAAAGCCCTGGCACTAATTGGAGTTAAGTATGACTTCGTTTAAATGCTTTATACGACGCTAAATGTAATGACAATTATCTGCTAGGAAGTCTTTTGGAAACATAACTAAATCTA
>JAAAKL020013528.1:0-12414 GCA_010016065.2 Carybdea cf. marsupialis auct. non (Linnaeus, 1758) | reverse complement strand
CTGGATTGCCATCTTTCATCTGGATTGTCATTCTTCATCTGGATTGTCATCTATCCCCTGGATTGTCATCTATCCCCTGGATTGTCATCTATCCCCTGGATTGTCATCTTTCCTCTGGATTGTCATCTTTCCTCAGAGATAAAAATACGTTTTGCACACACCATCTGATAAAAGATCTTCCTATTTCATATACCTCTAGAGTTCCATGAATCTTTGGGTGATTACCAATGTCTTCTGGTTCAATGTACCCTATCATTCTCAACCTACGTATCTCTATAAACTACTGCCCATTTACTACGTTTACGTACCTACACTTACCTAATATTCTGACTAATATCTACCTACCTATATTACTCATAACCGGTCTCATGTCACTAAATTCGATCTCATAAAAACTGCAGAACATTTTTCTGTTCTGCAATTTTGCAATCAGCAGATGAAGAAAGCTTGCATCTGACTTGGTTCTGGATAAGCAACTACTCAGATGAATGGTGATAGGTGAAGACTTGAAGCTATAAAGCTGCACGAAATATTGAAATATCGGAAACGTTGTTTACTTTAGGGTTCTTTCCGTCTGACACTCCTCACAGTACAAAATCGTGACTTTACCTGACTGCTGCCTGTATGCCTTATGAAATTGTAGCATTTGATTTTTGGTCCTCTTAATTTCATCAGTTAGAAAAGGACGTTGAATAGACTATGCCTAGCACTCAATCTAGCAATTCGTATGGGAATCAAGTTAGGATATGATTGGAGGGGAGAGGGTAGGGAGTGCTAGGCATAGTCCAGCTATTGAACGTGCTTTTCTGTCTATCTATCTATCGATCTATCGATCAATGGATCTATGGTTTCGTACCTTTCACAACTATTATCACCTGTAACGTCTCTGCACTGAAACACTCTTAACTACAGTTTGTGTCTCTCTTGTGGTCCTTGGCAAAATACTGTCATATGGACCCTGCAAAGTAATATCGTCTGCAAAGTCTAAATCGAAAATCCTTATAATACCCATATCAACTTCAAAGCCGGTTGTTACTACTTCCTTAAACATATAATCAATCTCCAAAAGGAATAAAAAAAATGACGAGACATTTACTTGTTTGAGGCCGATAACTGATTCCAAAGTATCTGTGGCACTTTCCTTCTGTCTAATACGGCATAAATTTTTCTTGGCAGAAGCCTTCATCGCCCTTACCATTTTCTCCCTGGGATGGCATATGGCCTTACAATAATAAATGTTGTCTCTTTGTGGACCGAATCAGGATGCTGATGAAATCAACAAAATGGATCAAGAGGTTTCCCTGGTACTCTTCGATTATTTTAATAGTTCTATTAAATATTCAATGAATAGATACCATGAATAGATGCTATCACTATCTGATCTCCCTTCTCAAAATCTAAACTGTTGTTGCCTCTCATCAACCCTGAACTTAATCAGTTCTAGCTAAATCGATGCCAACCATTTTCCTGATAGCAGAGCCACTCCTCTTTAAGTTTCACAATCACGCAGATCCCTCTTTGTAGGTATAAGAACAATAAGCCCTGGCTCCCATTAATTCTTGTTGTATTTCTCCCATTTCAAAATTGGCTTACATAGCTCTATTAACTTCTTTAGAGCATTATCTGCATATTTCAGCACCTTTGCTTGCACCCTCCAAGCCCTAGTGACTTTTCAGTTAAAGTCTTCCTCTTTCCGTACTTGGCTTCCTCCAGAATAATTTCATCACAACTACAGTCTAGCTAGATCCTCTAAGCTAACTGACCTATTCTTTATATGGCTTGAGAATCCTGTTATCCTTTACTTTCACTGCTTCATCACATGTTATCTTAGACAGCAAGCATGTTTACTACCTTATACACTGTTTTTGTGTTATTCTTTTTATCTGCTTCTTTAACAATTTTAGCTTTTTCGTCATACCATCTTTGCTTGTATACATGCTCTTTTTACCTCTTGTCTTGCTCCATGTATTCCACTGCCTCCACTGCAATCGCGTTCACAATAATATTTCCTGCTCTTTTCTCTCATCTAGTGTTTCCCATGATTTTTCACCAATTTTCCCTCTTTTGTGACCAAGAGCCTCAGTTGATGCCTCAACTACCACATTTCTCAATATCATTCAGTAAGGTTTCTTAGTGTCTTCCTCTACCTTACCTAATTCTAACGCTGCAAGTTTGACCTATTACAGACTCCATAATTTCCATGAATTTATGTGGCAGAATGAAGTGTTGGTGGCGACAAGGTTGTATTGTAACATAAAATCCTTCATAATATTACCGTTTCTGTTGGTGGTAGATGCCGCAGTACACAGTGCATTCAAGTCACCTCCTAGTACAAGGAAATTGTGGGCAGCTATTGTGTCCATGACAGATAGTAGATCAGAATAAAATGAGTTAACAATCTCCTCAGCTTATTCATTATGTGGATTGTAGCATGACATTATCGTAGTCCTTGGATTACCATCAAGTGTTACTTCCAGAACTCTCTGATTGTGACAAGTGACTCCGCTAATGGCTTTGATAGCTCTTGGAGAAAGTAGAATACCTACTCCCCTGATAGCTGCATATCTGATGTTTTTCCATGCAGATAAGTAATAAGGGTGTAACCATCAATCCTTTCCTGGAGCAGGGTCTCGGCGTGAACGATTCGGTGCTCTTAAAGGCATATTGCATCGATTCCGTATTGTTTGCTCAGTGAAACAGTTCGTGTTTCTTAGCTGTAGAAGTAAGTGTTTGTACATTGAAGGTGCTGGTAGTGAATTTCAGTTTGCGCTGAACGAAGTTATCCCGTTTACCATTGTCAATGTCAGGCATAGGCCGTCGCAAGGGATTAAGGCCTAAACCGTCATCATTTTAAGAGTCATCATGAAAGGACAAGGAAAACGAGGACTGAAAATAGGCAGGGGCTTTAAACCTGGTGCTGATATGTTGTGAATTCATACTTGTCGATTGCTATAGTAATCCGAGGTCGCAACTCTTTCGGTAAATGAAGGATGTTATTATCTATGTGCAAGACGCTTCCCTGCCCCTTCTTGAAAATTCTGCCACCCCTAATTGCTGCTAACTTGACACTTCGTGACTGTCACGGGGACAAAATTGTTCAGATTGAGATTTGTTGATGTCATATGATACAAATGCATATCAACAGTTACAAGCAAATAAACGTGCTACAGTCTCAGTTTACCCTGGGTGTACTAAGGTGGCCTTGTAGAAGCTTACCCGATACACTGACAGAGCTGAAAACATGTCTCTTATTCTTCGACTGACCATTAAAAAAAGATAAGTAGATGCGAATAGCTGTGGCAAAACAAGGATGTCGGTGGCTTTCGAGGCTGAGATAAAGAAGTAATGTTTGCTTGGATGCTATGGATGTCTGGAGATGCGATAAAAATCTAACGCAGAGATAAATGGTTGTGGCAACTTAAATTACATTTTCGACCTTAGAGAAATTTAAAACATGCTCAGTCCCTTTACAATTGGCTAAATTTGCAGCAAAAGAGTACTAAATATCTTTGAACTAAGCCTTTTTACCACAATTGTGATACCATACAGCTTTCTACTTATCAAAAACTAGATATCTACAAAGTTCCAACAATCTTGAGACAATTTCTAAAACTAATCATCCGCTTAAAATCAGATTTCTTCATATTGTCTAAACATTCCATTGGAGCACTTCCCATTAGATTTATTTTCTCATTACATTTTCTTATCTTATGAAAAATGAGTTGAGATAGTAATAACTCCTTCTGTGGTGACACATAGTACCTCATCTACAGACATTCCAATTTTTGAGGTTGTTTGGCTCCAATTTATTTTGTTAGTATTTGAAGGCTAATTTAATACTCTATGATAACACATAATATTTTAAAACCGCGTAAATTTAACAACGTAACAAACTTAAGAGTCACTAGAGGGGCATTTTCTTAACACTTTAATTATGACAACCCAACGAAATGAAAGCTGGACAAGCGCTGTTAGCGGGTACTAAAATTGCAAGAAATCAGTCCTTCATTTTAAAAAAAAATATACTTACGAGCTTTAAATGCAGTGAATATGAAATAGATCTGCACCCTTGAATAACCTGTACTGTTATTCGTATTTTGTTTTTGAAATATTTATTGCAACCATTCATGGTGTTGGTTGCTTTCATTATCTCGTCTATCATATCTCGCCCATATCACATTAGCTATCTCCTTTGTGTTATTAGTCATTTCCTTTTGTACTCAATTGTTCCTTGTATATACAGTTGTCTGTTTTTGCCTCCAGATATCAGATTTGATCTTAGTTAAAACTTGAGTTCAGACGAGCGTAACTTTCGCGCTCTCTCAATGAATATGCATCTATTTCGAGTCTAGGTTCTCCAACACATGGCACTACAACCTCTTCAGGGTGAAATATCTACAAATCTGTCATTACCGTAGTAAGGTTAACTCCTATGTGAGGCTTTAATATGTTCTTGATAGTCACACTAGTACAGCCAGTTCGGCTCAGTAGGGGCGGCAATGATCTGATAAAAACGGTTAAATCTTACAATCTTTCTTTATTCTCTCCTGATAATTTAAGTATATTAGTGAGTCAATGGTTATACGTTTCATAATTTGGCATATTCTAATCACTTGGCATTGTGATTGACGTCATGGTTGGAAGTCCTCCACATAATTCTCTTTTTTTCATGTGGATTTTGCAGGGCACGTTGAAGTTGGTTCTAAGCACGCTAGTACAATTAATATTACTACTGCTACTTCTTCTACTGTTACTACTACTACTGTTACTACTACTACTATTACAACTTCTACTATTACTACTTCTACTATTACTACTACCACTAGTACTACTACTACTATTACTACTACTTCTACTACTATTACTACTTCTACTATTACTACTACCACTACTACTACTACTACCATTTCTATTACGATTTCTACTATCATTTCTACTACCATCTCTACTATTACCTTCTTCCTCTGTGCTATTTCTACTACTACTACTACTACTTTTACGACAACTACTGCTACTACTACTATTAGTACTACTTCTACTACTACTACTACTACTACTACTACTACTACTACCACTAATACTACTACTACTATTACTTCTACTACTATTACTACTTCTACTATTACTACTACTACTACTACTATTACTACCACTACTAAATCTACTACTACTACCTCTGATACTACCACTATTACTACTACTTCTGCGACAACTACTATTACCACTACTACTACTACTACCATTTCTATTACGATTTCTACCATCATTTCTACTACCATCCCTAATTACCTTCTTCCTCTGTGCTATTACTACTACTACTTCTTCTTCTACTACTACTGCTACTTCTTCTACTACTACTACTTCTTCTTCTATTACTACTGCTACTGTTACTACTACTACTACCACTTACATAACAACTTTTACGATTACTATTACTACTACCATTTCTACTACCACTTCTGCTACCATTACTACTATTATTATTACTACTACTATTGCTACTGTTCTTACCACTACTGCCTCTACTTTTACTACTACCATTTCTACTACCATTCCTAGTGTTACTACTACTACTACTACTATTACTACTACTACTACTATTACTACTGTTATTGCTACAACTACCACTACTACCATTACTACTACTACTACTATTGCTACTATTACTGTTACTACTGCTACTGCCACTACTACTACTAAGTAACAACTATGCATTTAAAAATACTACGACAATTACTACTGCAACTTCTATAATAGCAATGCTATTATTGCTATGATTGCTTCTACTACCTGTAACCCGCAAGGCAGAATACGTTAAACCAAAACCCAAGCGAATGACATTAGGGTAGACGCGGTGCGTAGAGTGCAGTTTCAAACTCAACTATAACCGTAATTGCAACAAAGTCTCTTACCAAACCAAATAAATGTACTAACGGAAACAATGTACTCTATTCGACAACCAACGGTGACAACGTAGAGATAATAGTGGAATAAATTGGGCAGAAGTAGAAGTAGGTTGAAGTAGTTATCTTTGAGGTAGATGAAGATGCAGTAAAAATTGGAGTCAAAGTGTGGTAGTAGTAATAGTGGTAGTAACGGTTGCAGCGGTATGGTAGTTATAGCAGTTATAGCAGGTTCGAATTCATTTACACACGCACCAGAATTTAGAACGGGTCGACGCTGAGACTATATCAAAACTGAAATGTTTGTGAAAATTGCTAGAACTATACGGATAGAACAAAAGGTTCCTTTTAGCGATAAATGATGTAGTATGACGCATTTCGAACCAACACTACCATCAAAAGTTGTGCATTTTCAATCCGCCTCTTTCCAAATACGTCTTGGTGTATAGCATACTCACTTCTTCTAGGACCCACTCTGATGATTTGCACTGTAATGAACGTCGCACGAAAGAATCGTTAAAGATGGCAAGGAAAGGGAGCAACTGTTATTGAACGAAGGAGGTTCACCTCAACACCCCGCCCCCCTCTTGGCTACGGGCCTGAATTTTTATTCCTTATTACAGTTGCACTGATATCTACGAACGGGAAATGGGATGTGGTTCCTTTCTATTTATGTTTAATGTTCTTTAGTCTGTTTTGAGTCCATTGCATTTTAAGTTGTAATAGAAACAATGTATTGGGAGTTTTGTACAGGCTGTCCTAGGAATCTTCTATATGCAGCTGATTTGATGATGATTGATGAGACACTTGAAGAGCTTAAAACCAAGTTTACTTTTTCCAAGAAATACTTTGCATAACATGTTGTTTTTGTCACTGTCTTGAGCCAGTGTGTTATATGGCATCATAAAGGATAACAGACCAAAAATATACGGAAATATCACTGTGGTGTATACCTTAAGTGTACCGGTTGCATTCTATTGTCCAGTCAACTGCAAGATACGTTAACACTGGATACATAAAAAGCGCAAGACTATAAAAAGAAGGCTAAAATCCAAACTTAATCTGTAACACCTTAAATCAAACCTTACACTATTTATTCCACTACCAAGAATCATAGAGAAAGTAAGCACCTTAACATTTTCCTCTACTTTCTGTTATCTTGGGGACACAGCTGGTCATTCCGGCAGTGTTGATGCAATGACTGCAAGTGTACTACAGTGAGCATGAAATAGTGTAGGGAACTACTGTCAATCCTGGCAACGATGGTATCCCCCTCCAAATCATTGTCCTTATTTTCAATACCTGAATCAAAAGTGTTATGTTACATGCATCTGAAGTATGGCCGATAACCTTTAAATAGACATAAGGTAATGATCCGTTGGATTTACATGGACAATCTTGCAGCTTGAGAAATGTCTAGTCTGATTCTTTGGTGTTATGCAAGTTGCACGTGCCAGGTGCAGCATGACAGATGACTCTGACGTAAGAGGTTTCCTATCTTGTGAAAGCTATAGTCTTCTTCGCTCAAGAGATCATTCCACTGTTGTTTTATGTTATTGTAGCAACGTAATCCAATATTTTTTTGTAGCGAAACGTAAGTGTTAGGATCCTAGGTTTCAGATACGTATTTAATCTGACTTTCCTAAAGCCATTGCTGTAACTTTACCAGTACGGTCATAGTACATATTCAGTACAGAAGCAGAAATCATCATTTTCTGTAGCATATGTATCATCTTTTTATATGTATATAGTATGTTTGTAGCAAAACTATCATTACTCATGTATCATTTCTAGGAGAATCGCTATGGTGACCAAAGATATCTTTGGTGATCCATTTTATCTGTAAGCTGTCTGTGTGTTGTCAATAGTGCCATTCCACAAAATACCTTTATCGACATACGTCCGTGGGCTCCGTTTGTCAAGTGGAGTTCTGATAGATTGTAGGCCCTATAATGAGAAGGGACAGTGATGACGTCACAAAAGTTTTAGAAATAGTACAATCTGACTCCAGAAATCGAAAGGCAAGCTTGGAATAGGCTGCTTTCCAAAGTAGCAGACCTGTAATGTATATAGTGTTTAAACTAGAGGCGTTTGAATCTCAAAAATCTCTGGTCAGAACTCTGTTGATATTCCTTGGTTCCTTAAGTTGGGAACCAGCATTAAATAATAGGGTTTTGTTAGAGAGATTCAAAACTTTGAAACTTGACATTTCGGTGTTGGGAAAGGGCATCACTTTCAATTTTAGCCATTGACCTTCTCACTAATAGGGTAACATGAAAATTGATATTTTCCCTTAATTCAAAGATGTTCAAAATCGTGACGTCACACTTTCCCACCGCATACATACACAATAATGGTGTTGAACGAAAGTTTATTATATTAGATTAAAAACATAAGAGCAAAACAAAAGAAAAGACTCATACTTATCATCGTTCACTTTTCCTAAAAAATAATTGATCCTAAAGTAATACATCGTGCTATAGACAGCCCTAGTCAGGCAATAGCACCTGCTCCATCTTTCATCATAAGTATGCTCTGTTATTCTATAGTAACTATTAAATGAAGTTACTGAAACAGTGCCGTCATTCCTACGATGTCTGTGCTGCTCCTCAATTTTCACCTGTATCATTTGCTAATTCTTGCAATAGCGGTTACAACAATTAGGCCTATCCGTACTAACGCCTCCAAAAAAAACCCCGCCCTTTCTGACCCCGCAGTTCGTGTCTCAGTGATGTATCTGGTCTTAATTCCCAAATAATTGATGTGTTCATATGCAGTTTGTTATTTCGCGGGCATCTTTTCAAATTATCATTCTGTATCCTCTCTCCTCAAAAACTATCTGTTTACTGTACGTACGTAAGAAGGCAACGGGGCAAGCTGATTTCATGTCGCAAGAACAATCTAGCCTCGGTTTCACTATGTCTTCGAAAGCGAGATTCTTACAATAGGATAGTTAGATTTGAAGAAGGCTTGATTTCAACAGTATTATTTCAATCGATTTTCTTGCAAAGAATTAGCATAGAGAATAAGGATTAAAAATACAGTAATCCTCATGGCTTTTGGTGCTCAAAGTAGAGGTCAGTTCCCTGGTCAGTTTAATCCCGGCACACCACCAGGAATTCAATCAGGTAATAGTGCTAAATGACTAACTACGGTAACAGCTGCGAAATTGGAATGACCCGCTTGTAGTTCACGACCATTGTTTTATCACATCTAGAAAGTTCATATCGCGGTCATTTCGCCCCGTAAAGTTATCTTATATTTAGTTAGGTGGCGTCGACGTAGCAGTTTCTTAGTAATTCTATACACTGCAGATTTGATAGTGTTTCTGTCAGACGTTAAAGCTTCAAAGAGACACAATCTGAGTCGGAAGGCGAGAGGTTTCGCGCACTTTGGCCGATCAGTTTGTACACTGAGGTAGTATGCTTTTGTCTTTTATCGTTCACGTTTATCGTTTCTTACAAGAAGGGAGCCTGAAGGAGAGGAAGGCAAGATAGTACAACCGTTGTAACTTTGAGACTGGGAACTGTGTTTAATGATCAATATTTCTATTACCGATATACTGGAGTTTAGCTATATGCCGGTGCGTAGTCTGATTTGATGAATAGGCTGATGTTGACTACGAGTGACAAAGGATACATAGTCATTCACTTAAAGTTATGTGTTTAAGTTGTTGTTTATGTGGGCCCAATGATGCTAATGCCAGGGAATAATAGACCATGCCTATGCGGTGCTATAGGTTTTACATTTTTGTACAGTTTAGGAAGCCTAAGCATGTACGAAAGTACTCAGGCTAGATAGGTAAGGCATGTTTTAATTTACTGCATGCAATATTGTTCTATAGTATCTTATAAACTTAAAGTCATTTCTTTGTAGTCATGCATTTTGATTTGATCTTGACCATACGAGGCATGCACCTGTTTGCAGTCTATAGTATTTTCTTATATCAGCCTTACATTTACCCTTTTAACTCGCCATAGTAATCAATGTTGAGTAATATCTATACTGAAGTCACAATATGAAGAGCAAAACTGAACTCCTATTTAACCTGTATTTAACCTAGAGGAATTTGGCTAAGTCACATATGGTATTTTTTTAAATTGGTCCTCATCAAGACAAGTTGGTAAATTTGGTGGGACAAATGAAAATGAAAGACTTAATAATTATTATAATGAGAGGCTGTCTGAAGAAGGTAAGCTCTCTTTGCAACCACCTGATATCAGTTGTTTATTGTGGTGAATAAATTGAGGGAGCACTAAGAGCTAGAGGGGCAGCCTGGAGAGAATGGATAGAGAGGGCCATTATGATAGGAAAGAAACATTTTTATGGGCCATGTATGAGATCAGTCATGATGTATCTGGAGATATGGCAATATGATCTGGACTGTGGCCAGGAAAGTTGGAGTTTGATACTTAGAAGGCTGCAATTTCTTTGACATGGGAGGAGAATGGAAGAAGGTGCTCATGGTTATGTAGGCACATCATACAATTTCAATGTATGGGCAACAATCTATTCTGCGAGAATTTTGAATCTGAAATATGGTTAATAACTGGATATCTGAATTTTGCATGTTCAACTTAGATTGTTCAGTAAGAAAATAATTGAATGTCAGCATCTTGGACATTTTGTACCCATTCCCCCTGGATATTGGTGATTACGTACTACATCTAATGTTCTGGCACATTTGGGGGAACAGTAACCCATTTTGATAGGTCTATACCAAGGAAAAATCCACAACTGGGTGTACGAGGACAGATAATAAAGATGATGACGATGATGATGATGATGATGACAATAGCAATAGTGAGAGCATTTCTTGTTTAACTGTACTCCTTCCTTTTCCAATTTTGTGAGGATATTATCACATTTTAATAGATGCTTGGTTGAAAAATATTCCTACATTATTCTTGATCTAATATATACACTGATCTCAAATTTTTTATTTTCATTTATTATTATTATTTGATATTAATATATTGTACTTTTAGTACCCTAAAGCAGCTTACAGACATTTTAAACTGCTTAACATGTATTTCACTTATCAAAATCCACTGAAATAAGCAGACTGTTCCCTACTACTTTGCTACCAGATGGCCTTTGGCACTGGGTTATCAACTTAACAGTTTTGACACAGCTTTGGAAACAGATAATGAACTTTGCACAGATATGCAGTAAAGTTTCTGAAGAAGAGAAGGAATGACCCTGGCTACATTTGTGACTTTATCAGAACAATTCACAATAGTGAAACAAATCATGAAAGTGTGTAATACTAAGATAATCTGAGCATGGCAGTCCCTGAGAAATCTGCCAAGCAATATTTTCTATCTCACACACAAAGCATTAGTGTTTGGCCTTCCAAACAGTTCTGATCATAATACTGGAAAATTTCTGCAAATGGTTTTTAGCAACAATGTTAGGAAATCGAAACACAGTCTCTTGTCCTGTCACATTGCAAGGATTCACTAAATCTTTACAAGTGGAGGCATTATCCAGTTTTATATACAATTTGTACAGAAAGTTGCTAGATGGGACAAAAGTGACATGATAATTTTTGCAGATCTTTGCTTTGACCAAAAGCTTCCATGTTCTTCTTAGCTGTTTCATAATAATCACCCTGAAATTGTTCTGAAGGTCAAAGAATCTGTTATTGGAATAAAGCTGACTGTTTGCTTTGAATTAAACACAAGGAAATCCTGTGAGTACAAGAAGCAAAGGTACAGCACCTCAAGAGATGAACTGCTAATCTCCTGCAAGAATTTCTGACTTGTGCTCAGCAAGTTTTCAACACTCTGCTTTTTAAGCAAAGAGGGAGACAACCGGTTCTGCACCTTGTATAAGAGGTTTAACATTAGCACCAATCTATGTATCTGTAAATGTATGGATGCTGCATTAACTTGTTCCTATTATTTGTAAACGTAGCAAGAACTGGTCTTATCTAGATATTTTAAGTTTTATGTAAGCATAATGATAGTTTTGATACTTTTAAATATATTTTTGTGCCTCTTTTGTTTTAGTAGGAATAATAGTTGAGCTATTTTAAGAGACACTTCATTGTATGTAGTACTTTAAATGTGCTGACAAGTTTGACACACCCAACTTGATATGTACAAAATATGCTTATAAACATCTTTTAGAAAGAATTCTTATCATTTTACTATTACAGGTACATTTGAACATACAGTCCATTTAGCTCATGTTTTATACAAAGCTTTAATTAAAGCAGTAATTGGCATTTGTTACTCTTCTTGACATGAATTCCACAGGAAGGTCAACCATAAGCCTCTTTCAAAAATTTCAAAATTTGCTGAAAATTATTGTTCAGTTCTTCTGTATAAGAACCTAAATTGTCAGCAATAGAGTGTAATTTTTAAAAACTTCACAATAAATTGTATTTTTTTACGTTTGCATTTTTAGTGAATTTTGATTTGAAAAATGTGAGAAAAAGTCCCTTTTTCTAAATATCGAATACATGATATGCCTTGAAGTTTAAACTCAAGTACCTTGTTGTGGC
>JAAAKL020013527.1:0-12415 GCA_010016065.2 Carybdea cf. marsupialis auct. non (Linnaeus, 1758) | reverse complement strand
TTAGAATAAGCCATATATATGTAAAATATTTTTGCTATCTAAGTAGCTTAAGTGCCCCAAGGAATTAAACGTCGCTACCATGAAGACAGATTGAAATAATTTGAACGGCGTTTAAACGTAAAATGGTACTTTTGTAACGTAGAAACATGCACGATAAACATACTGAGACTCCAAAACAAGTCCCAAGAGCAAGGATGCCGCCATCGAATTTTACCTCTAAAAATATCGGAAGAAAGCATGGCGATTAGACCCTAAATAACCAGATTGAATTATCTACCTCACTAGGAACGCACAGCTTTGAAAGGTCTGCGACCAAACGAAGGGCTTACAATTAACGAGGTTTATAAGGGTTTCGCATTTATTGTTTTGAACAGAGACATGAGAACATGACATTGAGAGTCTCTACCTCAACGTAGAAGGTGACCATATCAAAGTTATCCGGTTTAACAGAGAAACCATAATAAAAGGTATTAAGGTTAGGAATGACTTCCGTAAAGACACCTAAATTACTTCAAGGTAGCCGACCTCAAGCTAGGTAGATTTAAATTCTCTCCCAAGATTCACCAGAGGTTGCATAATGCCCAGGACACCCTGTTCTCTCAGGTTAATTCACTGAAAATATCTCTGTGTTCTTCGAACATCATCTGCAGCCCCTAGCGCATAATGTAAAGTCATACATCCAATACAAAAATGAATTTCTATAGAATTTTAGTAACATCGAAGACTTACCAGACAACAGAATTATAGGATCATTGGTTATGGTAGGACTTTAGTCCAACTTACCCCTTGAAAAATGGTTTACGTGAAGCACTTAATACCAGACCAGATAAACCTGTCTCTACAGATATGTTTATAGAACTGAAGTCATAGTTTTCAGTTCATTGTATCCAAAGTTTCTTATCTTTATGTTTTTATCTTGTTTTGAGTTGGCTTGATGTGTCTATGCGGAGGAAAAGTGTGACATCACGATTTTCAAAATGTTTGAGTTATGGAAAAATTTTCATGTTGCCCTTTTAGCAAGAACGTCAATGGCCAAAATTGAGAGTGTTGCCCTTTCCCAGCACGGAGATATCAGCTTCAAAGTATCAAATCTGTCTAACAAATCCTCATTTTTTGATTCTGGTTCCCAACGTAAGGAACCAAGCAAGAATAACAGAGTTTTGATTACAGATTTTAGAAATTCAAACTCCTCTAGTTTAAACACTTTATACACTACAGGTCTGGTATTTTGGGAAACAGGCTATTCCAAGGTCACCTTTAGGTATTTGGAGGCAAATCGTACTATTTCCAAAACTTTTGATTTGTGACGTCATCACTTTCCCTCCGTATAAAACTCATTTGTATTCTGACTTTTTGTTGCAGTTTAGTAATTAGGTCCTTGATATGCATCATGAGGTCTATGAAGAAGCAAAAATCCCAGAACCATATCATATTATCTGTTTTGCCATTAACTTTGCCTTCAGCTCTTGATCTCCTCTCATGGATCAAAGAAGCGTTTGAGAATCTTTCCTTCACCTAACTTACTTTACGGAACTCTGAAAAGTTAACGAGATCCAATCCTTTTGATTTTAACTTCACCAGAAATTATCGTTATCGTCTATAATTCACTCCTTTGGATTTGCTGGCTAGTACAACTGAAGTGATAACACGTTTACAGACGAGACCTTTGCGGCGAAGCTTTGTTGCGAATTTTTATATGAAATACCACAAGTTATCTTTGGTTCAAACATCTTCTTATAGCCTCACCTTAATTTGGTCCATGAGACCTGTTTTTTCTCTGAACACAGTAAGTGAGCCATCTTTATTGATTATTATGAGGTGTACTGCAGTCAAAATCGAAGTATCCAAACGCCATCTTTACTCAAGAAAGAGATCGGCGCATGTGTGTATTCTTTCATAGACTAAAGAAACAGCAGATTTCTCACCTTACTTAGGCCATTTCAATCCCTTGTGATAGATATAGACAGTTGAGTGAATTGTGCTGTATCTTTGCGATTGGTAGTCTTGTCTGCAGTGAAACGTCATGCAATTAACTAAACCGTTTTTTTTTTCAGTACTTCAAGTATATCTTGTCATAGTATCTTACGGTAACCTTCCATCGTATAAGCTAATCTTCGCAAACTCTTTTGCACTTTACGAACTGAAAACCGATGATAAATCTCCGAGGCAAGATAATATCCATCGGAATAAGATAAAAGCTTGGCAGTATGATAAAAGGTAACGTATGCTAGCTCGTAGTATACCTTCCTTCACAACTTCCGAAATACAACCTTTCTGGCCACTAAATATGTTTCCCAACCGCTAAACTTTCTTCCGCTCTCTTGTCTCCTTCTAATTTTCCGCGCTTCCCATCTTTGTGCCCCTCTTCATGGAGCCCTTTTAAATTGTCTACATAAATAAGACACGTATGGTCGTCTTCGTGTTCAACAAAGAAATATTCACTCGTCAAATTGGTTTGTATCACCTAATGTCCTTGTTTTATCTTCTACCTCGTCTTATTACTTATGATTCTGATCTACATCATCCTATGAACACTATGCCTGCTGAAACATACGTAGATCGAGATGCCTCAACCAAATCTGGAAATCTCCGGGAGGAGGTGATAGTGCACCGTCCTATCAACTGTGCGTCACTTAATTATGAGGACACTGCACGCTATGGAAAAACACGCGTGTCAGTGAATTGGGACTCGATCGCTGTGTTGCTATAATTTAATTTAAACTGGAATGCCACGTACATTTCCTACAACATATCGTCCTGATACTGATGGCTCAATGCCGAGAAAAATCGATGACGTCACAAATGAAAAGTTTTAGAAATGGTACGATTTGACTGCAGATACCTAAAAGCAACCATTGAATAGGCTGTTTCGCAAAATATCAGACCTCTAGTGTATATAGTGACTAAACTAGACGCGTTTGAATCTCATAAATCTCCGCTCAAAACCTTGTTAAGATACCTTGGATCCTTAGCTTAGGTTTCAGCATCAAATAAAAAATTTTTGTTAAAGACATTTGAATTTTTGAAAGCTGGCATTTCGGTGTTGGGAAAGGACATCACTCTCAGCTTTGGCCATTGAAGTTCTTACTAAGAGGGCAACATGAAAATTGAATATTTTTTACATATTGCAAACATTTTCAAAATTGTGACGTCGCACTTTCCCTCCCCATTCATTCCTCAAGTCGCACTTCCTCAAAAAATCCTATATGTTGATCCAACATCCGCCAGTCTTAAAAAAGCTCTCAGCAGGCTGCAGCTTCCACACAGTTTCCTGGGTGACGTTACCAAATTTTAAAAAAGGAACTGGGTTCTAAACATGACAACAAATTATTGCCTTTGATCAAAAAAAGTAATCTCTACCAAGTAATAACGTTTATTAGTTTACAAACTTATATCTGCTTTGCGGCCAGTAAGTAGGTCGTACATAGTGCGCACAAAATGTACTGGCAGTCACGGGCAAAGTAGTGTATATTCGAATATGTTTCTCAGGTTTTCCGGGAAAAATTAGTAAGTAGATTCTGTAGGTGACGCAACAATAGGCCACCTTTGGCTCGAGAATCCAAATGTGAGGCAGAAAGTGTTAAAAGCTATTAGCAAAAGCGCATTCTCTGTAATAAACTTTGATTAAACAAAACATATGTCCACTGGCCACTTTTGAAATTTACATAGTGATTATATTCCCCGCAAAGTTCCTTGTTTACTTGCTCCATTGCAACTCCTAGGTACGATATCGTAACCTGCTCAGGAAGACTTAACTGGCGATGATGACGAAAACATATTTGCCAACCATTCACTACCAAATGTATATATGTTGAATACGCCTTTATTATGGCAGATGTGCGAAGATGATAAGTAACAAAGAGCACAAGCAAAGCAACCGTTACAATTTCTCATGTGCTAACCATTGTTACAAATAAGGACCATTAATGTAGCGAAGTACATCTCTACCATTAAAATGCATCTGCAAACTCGCACGTTTAGAACACGATTTTAGTGAGAATAACAACAAAACACATCAATTACCAAAAAGTTCGGGCAACAAAATGTTGGGCATTTAATTTTCAGAAAAAATTCTGGCACTTTCTCGCATACTTCGCAAAATTGTGACAGGTTTAAAACTCTTGACAATTTCTTAACAGTAGGACACATTTTGGAACACTTAAGTACTTTGATATTAGTTTTTACGAATAGTAAAGTTCTGGAATAAGCCAATGTCCAAAAATAAATACGTCGGCATTTCCTCGTACTCAAGTCCTAAGGAAGGAATACTATATAATTAACTTCAAGGAATGGTGAGATATGCAAGTGGTGAAAGGATGGAACCTGTAAACCTATTATGGATGTAGGAAAATGAAATGCGTAAATAAAAGGAGGTGATTTTCAAAACTAAAAAATATTCTCAGTTACTCTGAATGAAGTAAGTGAAGTTGAAGCCTGAAATTTCGACCAAATGTTAAAAACATTTTTACAAAACCTTATGGATTTTATCATGACGGAAAAAATTATTCTTAAAAACGTGACATAACCACTTAGCAAAAGCTAGGAAAAGCAAAATCGAAGCCGCAGTTCGTTATTTCAACTACAGTTGTCAAAATGTCATGAAGAGGTGTTTCTATATCTGAAATGCAAAATGCACATCATGGAAGGAAAATAACGTAGATTGTTAAAATACGTGGAATGATCACATACGAATGAATGGGCAATCATAGAACACCTTTCGCATTTACAAAATGGAAACAGCCCTATGAAATAGGCAATCGGTCTCTACATTAAAACTGCTGCAGCTACTTGCGCGGAGATTTCTTACATTCTAGAAGAAGTGGTAGGTAAATGCTATTTAACTTTGAGCCCAAACATAAATTTATAATCTAATGTAACTTTGACCACAATATGTTGCGAGTAGGTGCAGATAGCGACCAAAAATTAAGTAAATTGCAAGTAGCTGTACTCTGTAGAGTCTCGAATAATAGTGTTGTCATAGCAATTACTTATTTAAGACGTTTAACACAGAGTTCCCTTATACCAGACACCATGCTTATTAAATCAGGAATCGGAAAGAAGGAAAACTGAAGAAAGAAGAATATGATACTGCATGTAATATACGCAGCATCAACCCACTACTCCGACAAATTCTAACAGCCTGTTCCCTAATACTGCTCTTGGGCCAATAATCAGAATTTCCCAAAGTGCTGTAAAAAGCATCCAGTGGGAACCGTAACCTGGTAAAATGAAAATAACCACGGTAACATGAACCTATAGCCCTATGTAATGAAAAGTTAAGTAAAAAGTTGGAATATGTAATAGAATTACCCCTAATGAGTTAAAGTTACTTACCCACGGAAATGTAAATATAGAAATAAATAATAATGCTACAACCGATGCATTACTTATTATCTAAAATATTGTCATTACCTTTAACAAACTAAAGTCAACAGCCCCGTATGAAATAGATAAAAGTTCTAAATAAATAGTTATCATTGACAATTTCGGACGTCTAGCGCCCGAGGCAAGTCCCTCTTAACTTTGTAGACCGTAAATAAAAGTATGACTATCAGATAGAAAGAAATTCCAAAGCAAATAAGCTTATAAAATCTAACGTCAAACTACCACTTTCATGGATTTCTTATCGTCCGTTCGCATAAATTAGTTAATTAAAGCCAAACTATAATCCCTACCCCAACATAAAAAGTGGATTAATACCTAAAGGTTTGTTAATTCAAAGTGCAAAAATGACCAGTAAAACCATGGCCCAATATCGAAAATAGAACAATTATCAAAGGGGTATAGAAATAGATAATGAGGTGCTCAGTGAAGTGGTTATAAACGATGTGGAACGGCACCATGATCGCACCCATTAATCGATTCATTTGTTACAGATGCCATGTTGCTTCATGAAAGAACTGCTGGTACTGAATGTCCTTTATAATGCGTTTCAACGTTACTATAGTTGAGATGAAATCCGTGGTAATTCTGGAATAACATTTTATTTGTAGTTATTCCTTTAAACTTTCGAAAATATCCTCGACAAATCTGCAAGCAAGAATATAAATTTGTATACGATTAGCAGTTTCACTATTGAGTGGAAAAGGTAAAATTCTTTACACGTTTATGTCGTCATGGACTAGGGAAGGTATAGTTACCACCTAAGGATGACTCAAAAAATGACAAACAACGTCCGTCATTCTTCAAAACAGCAACGGGAAAAGAGAGGATTATTTTAACAACAACAACATTGAATATCAATCCTACAAACACTTGTTTTATCACACAAAATCAACATCTAAGAAGGCGTGGAGTTGGAATACAATTTCATAGACCCAAAGAATAAAAAATTAAAAGCAGAAATAATTGCGTAAAAGTCCTGGAAAAGTAAGCAAAAGGAAGCTGGATGCTGCATTAATCAACCGTTTATTCAAGAAAGCGCACATATACACTAGTGGTATCAGGAAAGAGGGTATGCTTAAATACAGTGGGAGGTCCACGTGTTTGGAACGGTACACTATGCAGGAATGACGCTGTTGAAGTAGGGAGTCGACCACTATTTAACACACGTCCAAAGCTAGGGCTGAAGGGCCTGAGTACCTCACAAAAAACTTGTTTTCATTACAAATCTATTCCAGTAGCATTTAACTCACTTCCTGAGAAGGTTAGGCATTTAACTACCTCTCCTCTCGCCAAGGGTATCGATGTCTCGATATCCTTTAAGGGCAAAATTAGCTTACACTAGTATCAAATACGGAGTAGCAAGAAAGCGGAATTGCAGGTTTACATCATATTCACCTTGTTATTCCAGATCGGTACTCAAGAGAGTCGTAGCAAACATACCTGCGTAGTTGATCCTAGTTGTATTCTTACTAATCCCAGCTTGATACAACATGTAGTCAACTACGTACAAAAGGTGAGAAAAAGTGAGAATGTAAGAAAAAACAGAGGCCGGTTTAAACTAATACACGCAAAACTTGAGTTGTACATTCCCATAGCTTGTGAAACATGCTAACAATGTTTCAAACGAGTTACAAACATTACTTCTGTGAGATCTCTACATTCATAAATACCATGATACGTTCTTGCTGTAGAGGTTAGAATTTGTTGTTGCGCTTAGAGCAAATTAGAAACGATAGTCACTTTCCCTGGACCAAACTTTACATTTATGATTATGTTAATTCCCCTAACGAAAACTCTCTAGCCTTGAAATGTTATCTATATACATGTAGTGACAAACGATTTGAGTTTTAGTTCCAGGCAATGATGGAGGGTCCTCAAGGCAACTATGGAAGCTCTATATTTAACATCTCCAACAACAGATGATGTTCAAGTAAAGGTTAACCGAAACAACCCTTGAATTAGAGCAAGAAGCTTAACAAAACAAGACAACCACTCCAAAAGATGCCAAGGGAGTCCTATCTAGACAACAAAAAGTTGCATAGAAATCTGCCCGTGGCAGCAAGGTAAAATGACGAAACAGAGTCAAACTTTATTATCTGAAAAGAAAAAAAGGCGGAAATGCGAAAAAAGCTGACGCTAAAGTTCTTAAAATAGTTCTGACTTTGAAAAGCATTCAAGAAGAAGTTGAACCATATAGTCTACTAAAAGATCGTAACAATTTACAAATCTTAAATTGGTAGCGTAAGAGTGAATTGACCATGCAGGTGGCAATTTACACCTCCATTAGGAAGCAGGAAAGCACAATATGAAATACACAACATCTCAATTCTTAAAACAATGCCTCATGTTCACAACAATACAACTATTACGCTTTCTTTGCCTGTCACATCAAAGGGCAGGTAGGATACTCTAAAGGCGGTGGTACTAGTGAGACAAGTTTACAGGAGAGACTTGTATGAGCAACATTCCTGTGCTGGGAAGGTGCCTAAATTATACAGAAATACGAAGATTCTAAATAAGTCCAAATGCAAAGAGTAGTAAACAAGGAATTTTACTTACATTCCTGCTGTGTGAGTTTCTCTCCAGTTTTCATGACAATATGACGTAAATCTTTCATTGTTATGTACCCCTTTCTGCCTTTGTCATATGCCTTAAAAGCTTCATATATATCTTTTTGAGAGTCATTGGTAACTTGAATGTGATCCCACATTAATCTCAAAAATTGAGGAAAATTCACTTTGTTTTTCCCTGTTAAAATAAAAAATGCTCAATTTGCTATCATAACATGTAACAAAAATGGTACAGGACATAACCTTTTCACATTGATGGAATATGATATAATAAGAAAATGACCAAATGCACCAATTAATTGATGCCCAAGGCATCGGGGATAAGCAAGTTAGATGCACAAGGAGTAAAGGATTGCATCAATAATGTAGCAACTACTACTGTTCTTTGTAAGGTTGCTGAAAACCATGCAGAATAATACCCATTCACATTCATCCATTCACAAATTTGTAAGAATCATCATCATCACCATCATAACCATAGCCATTTAAGTTATTGCTGCACCCATCATAGCAAATCCTGTATTCTCTTCCCACGGTCACCATGCAAAACAAATGTTCTTCTTTCTTTGGTCCAGTCCTTTATGTTGTCACTCCAACATTCTTCTGGGCCACCTTTGCCCCTTTGTTCAATTTACCCTTTCATGCATAATGGTCTTTCATAAGCCTTCCTCTCTAAGTGTGACATGTCCCAACCACGTCTATTACCTTTGCTTCGCTATGTTCAGCAAGATGCCATATCTTTGCCAGATTTCTGTCATCACAAAATCCTTTGACTTTCTGCATAATCTTCGTATGTCATTGATGTATTGAGTTGTTTCTTATTCTTCGTTGACAAGGTTTGTGTTTCACATCCATAAAGTGCAGACATTTAATATTGATGATAAGTGTGAAACTATAATCCTGCCTGATTTTGCTCAATTTTGCTCAGTTTTGTTCAATTTTGCAAGAGCCCTTGTGATTGCTCCTCCTCACAAAATTGTTCATTCCTAAACAATGGATATTCAGAAATATAGGAGCCAAGATATTTTAAGTCTGCCACCTGATTTAGTTTATCATCATTGATTTTTATTGCATTTTCAACTTTACCAAACCTGGATCTATTACTAGGATTCTGTTTTGCTGAGCACTTGACTCTGCACCACACTTATTTGAAGCAATACTTCTTTTGTTCGTTAGCTCCCTAAGATCATCTTCAGAACCAGTGATAATGTCCACGTTATCAACAAATTAAAGGTTATTGATGGTTACACTTCCCATTGAGCACCTTTTGTTAACCCCTGTATTATAAGGCATTGGTCATGATTTGCTAAAAGAAGAGGTTGAACAGTGTTGGTGATAAGATGAAGGTCTGTTGAACTCCAGAATATGAGATAAATTGTTTGTTATAGTCATTGTTCACAAGGGTAGTACCATTTTTGCTTCCATGTATATTTATAAGCATGCAGTCCCACCACCAATTTAATGTTACATCACAATATACCACAAATCATAATGCCAGAGATGGTCAAAAGCCATTTGTAAGTCAATGAAATTGTGAAAAACGTACTTTTGAAGGTTAAAGTACCTCTTAGACAACATTGTTGAATTCCCAATTTATACGGCAGTGCTTCTTTTGTTTCTGGAGGCTGCTTGCATCTCCCTGAGTATTCTTTCCAATGCAAGGTACAATTTCCTTTGAATGACTCTCAGTAGTACCATGCTAGCTGATTTGGCTGATTTTTCTGCAATTTTTACATGCTGTTAATCTATGTTTCTTGTGAATCATTAAGAGGTTAGACTCCATCAATTGTGTTACCCATTCTTTTATATGCAAACATTCAGTACTGATTTTCAGTAGTAGGTTGATCATTTCGTCCCCTCCAGCCTTGGCAAGATTGTCATAAATAGTATCAAATCCAGCCACCTTACCCCTTTTCAATTGTTTAAATAGCTCCTTCAAGCTTAGATCTTATGATTGGTGCTTATCACATCAGGGTACTGATCAGTGATATCTTAGAGGGCACTTTTATCTAAATTCACATTCAGGTTGTAGAAATGCACTCTATCTTCTCTCAATTTTTCTGCTATATCAGTGTTGTTAATCAGGCTGATCAAATGTTGCTGAGGAACGGGAAGAGATAGAAGTGCCATACTAAGGTCACTTCCATTGTTCTTTCTTGCTTCTGTACAGCGTTTGTTGACATTGCAAAAACTTTGTTATCAACCAAATATAATATGTTTTGTTTGGCATATTCACAAATGTTTAGCTTGAGAAATTTTTCAGAAGGTTGAGGCTGGCTTTCAGTGCAACTTGTTTCATAAGTGTGCAGCAAGTTCTTGAGAAGCTTGATATTTTCCAATCAAAATTGTTACTGGGTGTACCCTGGGCCATAAAAGCAATGACTGCCTTTTCAAATGGATGAGAATGCTTGACAGTATATAACAAGCTGCCTAAACAATTTTTTAGTGATTTTCCATAAAATCTACTTTAAAATTATGTCAAAAGAATAGCAATAAATAAACATAACCAAAATTGGTGTGATGGTCCAATATAACATATATGAGGATTCATTATATGATCATTACTCACTGAATCAAATAGTCTAGAAGCACAAGCATGAAATTTCAGTATTATCTGGAAGTCATGACATGTGCAGATTTGAAAATCTTTTTCAGATCAGTACAGAGCAGCCATTAAAGCAACTTTAGGCTTGCACCAGTGTGCTGCTTGATTCTTGATCTTGCCACTGCATTCTGATATTCTAAAATCCACTAACCTTCCAAATGTAAAAAGTAGACACTAATAGATGTTTTGTTGCCTTGTGGAAATAAGCTTGCTTCCCCCTCATTTAGTGGTATCTTGGAAAATAAAAATTATTCTTGCATATAGCATGTATATAGTTGAGGTGAATGTCATCATAACATCATGATAACAATAACACAAAAAAGTAGTAACTGCAAGTATACAGTATTATGTTTACACCAACTGCCACACAAAGCAATATTCATACTACATTAAAAATAATTATATATTACCCGCCAATATTAGTAAACAGGAAAGCTAGTAGTGAACATAGACTCATTCCATGATGTTTTAAAGCTATAAAATTTCCTTGCTAACTACATTTCTTTCCACACTACTTTTACTTGGAGACCAATAGCACACAAGTTAAAACTCCTCACAATGATTGAAAGTATTTCAAAAAATGTTTTTATTTTAGATTTTCTAAATTTGATTTAAGCTTTTAGTATGACTCATGGGACATAACAGTAATTTATGCATTTTGGGACGAAAGTTTACTTTGTAAAACAACTCTTTTAACATATGTTGATAATGAATGATTTGTGGGATAACTGTCATGAAAAAATTTTAAAATTCAGACAAATTTACATCAAAAAGAAAATGGAACAAAAACCTTTTTCATTAAAATGCTGCAAAGGAGACTCAAAATTACTGAGTAATGGTACAGTGTCTACAAAAAGGGATTTGACACAATTTCTATCTTTCTCTGATAATTGGGTACCTTTTGTTCTTGAAAACTACAACAAATTTATAAATATTTTAGGAAGTATATTTTGGTACCTACGTTCCTACTTCAATTGAAAGAGCTGTATAGAGCATTTGTCTATCTGAAAAGGCTGACATGACTTACCATTTTTAATTGCCATATCATTAAGTTCTGACTGTGTTGGGCACTGATTTAATGACCTCATTACCAGTTTCATTTGTTCCATCGAAATAAGACCATCTCCATCTCTGTCATACAAACTAAAGCACTCCTTGAACTCTTCATATATATGTGATAAACAAAGAGAAGATTGCAGATTTCAATGATGATAACATCACAATAACTAGCCAGGAAAATTCAAGTTTAATCAATAATCTAATACCAATGCTCTTATTGCATTCAGTAATATCTACTACATACTAGTAAACAAAATATACATAGAAACACAATGGAAACATTACAAAATAACACAAATCTTGCAAAACTGCATGCCACTTTGGGCATTTCACTAGTGCATTGCAAGTGCTCTCCAAAGTTACATCATACTATTCAATATGAGTCTTAAAACCCATTGTTGTCCATGGATTGCCTCCTACTCTGTTATTTAACATAAATTATTCTTTAGCTTAAGGCTATATTACTAAGGATTACTTGTGTGACAAGATGGCAATAGCAGCAATAGAGCGTACTTCTGTGGATTTGATCACAGGCCAACTGATTACATTCAGCAAACAAGCTTGCAGAAAAGAATGTCTTTAGGACGCTTCTTTTGACTGTTCAATACGATTTCTATTTCTATTCCGATTCTATTCCTCGCGATTGAAGCAAATACGCCTGTTGGCAGCGGTGATATTTATCACGATGATATGGACCGCAAATACCACTATTATGAACATTCTTGACTAGATCAGCTGGAAGGCTATCACTTACTGAGGAACTAAGGTGTGGTAGACTGTATATATACGAGAATGG
>JAAAKL020013526.1:0-12416 GCA_010016065.2 Carybdea cf. marsupialis auct. non (Linnaeus, 1758) | reverse complement strand
CACATTGCAGCTTGTTATTTATTGCTTAAAATACGCTTCTGCGACGTTTCTAATGTGAATTTCACACAATAGAAAAGTAAATTCCAGCGTGTTATTCTTGCTTAAAATAAACTTCTTCGACGTTTCTAATGTGAATTACACACAATAGATAACCACATTCCAGCATGCTATTCTTGCTTAAAATACGCTCATCCGACGATTCCAATGTGAATTACACACAATAGATAAGCACATTCCAGCGTGCTGTTCTTGCTTCAGACACACTCCTACGACGTTTCTAATGTGAATTACACATAATAGATAAGCACATTCCAGCATGCCTTTCTTGCGTGAAAAACGCTATTGGGACGATCCTAATGTAAGTTACACTCAATATATAAACACATTGCAGCATGCTATTCTTGCTAGAAAATACGCTTCTGCGAAGTTTCTAATGTGAATTTCACACAATAGATAAGCACATTCCAACGTGCTATGCTTGCTTAAAATAAGCTACTCCGACGTTTCCAATGTGAATTACACACTTTAGATAAGCACATTCCAGCATGCCATTCTTGTTTGAAATACACTCCTTCGACGTTTCCAAAGTGAATCACACACAATAGATAAGCACATTCCAGCATGCTATTTTTACTTCCAATACACTCCTACGACGCTTCTATTGTGAATTACACACAATAGATAAGCACATTCTAGCCTGTTATTCTTGCGTAAAATACTCTTCTGCGACGTTTCTACAGAGAATTTCAAACAATTGATAAGCACATTCCAGCATGCTATTCTTGCTTAAAATAAGCTCATCCGACGTTTCCAATCTGAATCACACACAATAGATAAGCACATTCCAGCATGCTATTCTTACTTCAAATATACTTCTACGACGTTCCTAATATGAATTACACACAATAGATTAGCACAATCCAGCGAGCTATTCTTGCTCAAAAAGAGGTTCTGCGATATTTCTTATTTGAATTACACACAATAGATCTGCACATTCCAGCATCTCATTTATGCTTAAAATTCTCTCATCCGACGTTTCAATGTGAATTACACACAGTAAATAAGCACATTCCAGCATGCTATTTTTGCTTAAAGTACACTCCTACGATGTTTCTGATGTGAATTACACACAATAGATAAGCACATTCCAGCATCTTATTCTTGCTTAAATAACGCTCATCCTACGTTTCAATGTGAATTACACACAGTAGATAAGCACATTCCAACATGCTATTCTTGCTTAAAGTACACTCCTACGATGTTTCTAATCTGAATTACACACAATAGATAAGCACATCATTGCATGTTATTTTTACTTATTGTACACTATTGCGACGATTCTAATGTGACATATACGCTATAGATAAGCACATTCCAGCATGCTATTCTTCCTTAAAATACGTTACAGCGACGAGTGTAATGTGAATTTCACACAATAAAAAACACATTCCAGCGTGCTATTCTTGCATAAGATACGCTACTCCGACATTTCTAATGTGAAATACACACAATAGAAAAGCACATTCCAGCATGCTATTCTTGCTAAAAATACGCTACTGCGACGTTTCTAATGTGTATTACACACAATATATACGCACATTCCAGGATGCTATTCTTGCTTAAAATTCGCTTATCCGACGTTTCCAATGTGAATTACAAACAATAGATAAGCACATTCCAGCGTGCTATTACTGCTTAAAATACGCTTCTGCGACGTTTCTAATGTGAATTTCACACAATAGATAAGCACATTCCAACATGCTATTCTTGCGTAAAATACGCCACTGTGACGATTTTGAGTGATATACACACTTAAGATAAGCACATTCCAGCGTGCTATTCTTGCTTAAAATACCCTTTTGCGACGTTTCTAATGTGAATTTCACACAATACATAAGCACATCCCAGAATGATATTCTCGCTTCAAATACACTCCTACGACGTTTCCAATGTGAATTACACACAATAGATGAGCACATTGCAGCTTGTTATTTATTGCTTAAAATACGCTTCTGCGACGTTTCTAATGTGAATTTCACACAATAGAAAAGCACATTCCAACATGCTATTCTTGCTTCAAACACTCTCCTACGACGTTTCTAATGTGAATTTCACACAATAGATAAGTAAATTCCAGCGTGTTATTCTTGCTTAAAATACCCTTCTTCGACGTTTCTAATGTGAATTACACACAATAGATAACCACATTCCGGCATGCTATTCTTGTTTAAAGAACGCTCATCCGACGATTCCAATGTGAATTACACACAATAGATGAGCACATTCCAGCGTGCTATTCTTGCTTAAAGTACGCTTCTGGGACGTTTCTGATGTGAATTTCACAACATAGATAAGCACATTCCAGCGTGCTATCCTTGCTTAAAATACGCTCATCCGACGTTTCCAATGAGAATTACACACAATAGATAAGCACATTCCAGCGTGCTGCTCTTGCTTCAAATACACTCCTACGCCGTTTCTAATGTGAATTACACACAATAGATAAGCACATTCCAGCATGCTAGTCTTGCGTGAAAAACGCTATTGGGACGACTCTAATGTAAGTTACACTCAATATATAAACACATTCCAGCATGCTATTCTTGCTTAAAATACGCTTCTGCGACTTTTCTAATGTGAATTTCACACAATAGATAAGCACATTCCAACGTGCTATTCTTACTAAAATTACGCTCTTCCGACGTTTCCAATGTGAATTACACACTTTAGATAAGCACATTCCATTATGCTATTCTTGCTTAAAATACGCTCCTTCGACGTTTCCAAAGTGAATCACACACAAAAGATAAGAACATTCCAGCATCCTATTTTTACTTCCAATACACTCCTACGACGTTTCTATTGTGAATTACACACAATAGATAAGCAAATTCTAGCCTGTTATTCTTGCTTAAAATACTCTTCTGCGATGTTTCTAATGTGAATTACACACAATAGATAAGCACATTCCAGCGTGCTATTATTGCTTAAGATACGCTTCTGCGATGTTTCTAATTTGAATTTCAAACAATAGATAAGCACATTCCAGCATGCTATTCTTGCTTAAAATACGCTGATCCGACGTTTCCAATCTGAATCACACACAATAGATAAGCACATTCCAGCATGCTATTCTTACTTCAAATACACTTCTACGACGTTTCTAATATGAATTACACACAATAGATAAGCACATTCCAGCGTGCTATTCTTGCTCAAAAAAAGGTTCTGCGATATTTCTAATTTGAATTACACACAATAGATAAGCACATTCCAGCGTGCTATTCGTGTTTAAAATACGCTACTACGACGTTTCTAATGTGAATTACAAACAATTGATTAGCACTTTCCAGCATGCTATTCTTGCTTAAAATGCGCTTCTACGACGTTTCTAATGTCAATTACACACAATAGATAAGCACACTCCAGCGTTCTATTCTTCCTTAAAGTACGCTTCTGCGACGTTTCTAATGTGAATTTTACTAAATATATAAGCACATTACAGCGTGCTATTGTTGCTTAAGATACGCTACTGCGACGATTCTAATGTGAATTACACACAATAGATAAGCACATTAAAGCATGCTCTTGTTGCTTTAAATACGCTCCTACGACGTTTCCAATGTGAATTACACACAATAGATAAGGACATTCCAACGTGCTATTCTTGCTTAAAATACGCTACTACAACGTTTCTAATGTGAATTACACTCAATAGATAAGCACATTCCAGCGTCCTATTCTTGCTTAAAATACGCTTCTGCGACGTTTCTAATGTGAATTTCACACAATAGATAAACACATTCCAACATGCTATTCTTGCTTCAAATACCCTTCTGCGACGTTTCTAATGTGATTTACACACCATAGATAACCACATTCCAGCATTCTATTCTTGCTTAAAATACGCTACTACGACGTTTCTAATGTGAATTACAAACAATTGATTAGCACATTCCAGCATGCTATTCTTGCTTAAAATGCGCTTCTACGACGATTCTAATGTGAATCACACACAATAGATAAGCACATTCCAGGGTGCTATTCTTGCTTAAAGTACGCTTCTGCGACGTTTCTAATGGGGAATTTACACAATAGATAAGCACATTACAGCGTGCTATTCTTGCTTAATAAACGCTACTGCGACGATTCTAATGTGATTTACTCACAATAGATAGGCACATTAAAGCATGCCCTTGTTGCTTAAAATACGCTCCTACGACGTTTCCAAGGTGAATTACAAATAATAGATAAACACATTTCAGTAGGATATGATTGCTTAAAGCACGCTTTATGACGTTTCTAATCTGAATTACACACAATAGATAAGCACAGCATTGCATGTTATTCTTACTTATTGTACGCTTTTGCGACGATTCTAATGTGTCATATACACTATAGATAAGCACATTCCAGCATGCTATTGTTCCTTAAAATACGTTACTGCGACGAATGTAATGTGAATTTCACACAATAAAAGACACATTCCAGCGTGCTATTCTTGCATAAGATACGCTACTGCGACGTTTCGAATGTGAAATACACACAATAGATAAGAACATTCCAGCGTGCTCACTTGCTTAAAATACGCTTTTACGACGTTTCAAAATTGAAATACACTCAATAGATAAGCACATTCCAGCGTCCTATTCTTGCTTAAAATACGCTTCTGCGACGTTTCCAATGTGATTTTCACACAATAGATAAGCACATTCCAACATGCTATTCTTGCTTCAAACACACTCCTACGACGTTTCTAAAGTGAATTACACAAAATAGATAAGCACATTCCAGCGTGCTATCCTTGCTTAAAGTACGCTCATCCGACGTTTCCAATGTGAATTACACACAATAGATAAGCACATTCCAGCGTGCTATTCTTGCTTAAAGTACGCTTCTGGGACGTTTCCAATGTGAATTACACACAATAGATAAACACATTCAAGCATGCTATTCGTACTTCAAATACACACCTACGACGTTTCCAATATGAATTACACACAATATAAGATTTACAACTATTATTTCAAATTCTCTCTTCTCGAGGTTTACAAACCGTACAGGAAATTATGCAAGGATCCTAGGGGTTTAATTGCCTTTACCTTTTAACAGTTTTGCAATCAAAATATAGGAAGAAGAAATCTTTAGTCTAAAATACCGTTGTAAAATAGCAACATGTCGACCAAAATTGGCTGTGATAACATGTTATAACGCATTTAAGTGGGAAAAATTGTATGATTGAAAATAGTGTAAAGGATGTATTTCTTGTGTTTTACTGTATACAGGCATAGTAATTATGACGAGATTCATAGTTGTGATTCATGTTAACAAGCATCCAAATCTAAATTATCCAGATAGTTTTCTGTTTTCTTTTGCAGGGGCCTGGTAAAAAAGCGTTCAATGTAACCGTAAATGCTTTCAAGTTCGCCTTTACTTAGTCTTTATCTTATGATAATAATAGGTGGAAGATACTTTGTGAGCATGCGTAGATGAAACGACATGATTTATGTGATATGCTTGTTTTGTAAGAATAAAATATGTCGAATAATCGTCATTTCATTACCAAACCATAATCTTGACAGTACAGCCAACAGTGCAACTATTTGTAATCCATACTAGAATGAAATCCAACAGTTGGCACTTTTGCGGAACGGCATCGAAAATCCGGTGGATGAAAGACGGTCGTGCAAATGATGTTACTAGCGTAGTATAGCTTTTGTTGAGTCGTTTAGTGATGGTTGAGAATCTATGTTACCACAAATAGTCTGTTGCTAACAGGGGCGGATGCAGCGTTTGAGCTTGGGCGGGGGCATTTGGAAAAAATATAAGTACTTGATTTGCAAGTAGGTTTACAATCACATGTAATGTAATCTAGTTTGTTAAGTACGTACATATAACAGTTTTCATATTTATCTGTTTATGTGTTTACTTTTCTTATCTTATTCATCTACTTATTTTTTATGATATGTCTTGAAAGAGTTTTACTCAAAATTTGACACTTTGAAATTCTAACGTTTGGGGGGCATGGCCCCCGGGCCCCCCTCTGGATCCGCGCCTGGCTAATAAAACAGTTGCCAGGCGTGAAAACATTAAGATTATGACTTAATGGAAACGTCACAACAGTCCTCTTCTGCGTGCAGATTACCATTCATATTGTGACATTTTTTCCTCTTAGACCAATTATCGCGTAAGACCGAGATCCTGAATTCTCACATTTGTCTTACACGAAGCCCAGAGAAGTATCATTGATGTCGCAGAAAGCACAGCGTTTGCCTATGATGCTGTACTGTGTGGTGTCATCAACGTGAGAGCATGATTATAAAGTAATAAAGAAGAGCACTATGGAAGAAAGGTCCCTGTAAAAAGAGCAGGCTGAGAAAGTGGATGCTTCAGTATCTGGTGAAGAAAAATGTGATTAAATATTGTATGAAGAGAAATGGAAGAACAAAACATTCATTAAATGCGGAAAGGAAAATAATAATGACTTGGTTGTTTCCAGACTTCCCAAACCTTAACATCACCATAAATTGTACATTAAAGCAGCATTTTTGCTTCTACGCTTGAATACTTCTTTCTCTCAAATTCATGTTATGTTTTCTACCTCATCCAACAGCGTATTGACACCAACGTAAACAAAGGTTATGGGCCATCGTCTAATCGTATTGCTGCTTTTTAAGTGAAAGCTCAAATTTTAACATTACTTCCGTATTAAAGTGGGAGTATCATGCAGGCCAGCAAACTGTCGCTTTTGTGCTGCGGTTACCTTGGTTTTCGTAATTTTAGACCATGCAATGGATTCATTATGACATTGCTTGAACCTCGACGTCTGCATCGTTTGGTAAAAAGACTAAACGACTTGAGTGCACACGGGATAAAGCTAAACACTTCAGGCAATGTAGATAGAAGAAGTTTGGGAACTTACAATTTTAGCACATGTATTACCCTTTTCCATTTGTTACCCTTTCACTTATCTTTCCCCTACTGCATCATTTTATTTTGGTAGCAAGGAGAGGATTGGCAACAAAATAGCTGGAATTCCGTTTCTGATAAACTTTCTATTTCTTCAGTATATCTTCAAAGTGGTTATTATTGCCAATACGGTCTTACCATTCAAGACTCAAATTGTTCATAACTTACTATGTAATGTTTTTGGTCAGGAATTGGCCAGGGCCATATGTATAGCATGCAAAATTTAAATGGATGGATGTGAAAGCACAAAGTAGAGACAGATAATAAGGTATGAATTTACATTTAATGTAAAACACTTTTGTATTTCAGAAGACAAGAATTTTGAAATAATGTGATTAATAATAGCACATGCAGGACCGCTTCTATGCTTTAAGAAGCTCTTTTGATCACCTCAGCGGAATGCCCGTTGCCCCTTAAGTCTCTCAGTTGTATCTGACGCTATTGCTTCATCAGTATAAACTTTTACAATTGAAATCTATCGACTAACTTTAACACTGCATTAGATAGTTGCACTACACTTTGTTTCATACATTAGTCAATTGTTGATCCGGATCTGTTGAGACTCAGTGGAAGAATTTAAAAACATTCATCTCTGTCTCTGTAAACCGCTCTTACAGTTTAATGTCTTGACAACAATCATTCTTACAATTGTGCTTCAACAGTAGCCTCTCTTACAATGTGTCTCTTGACAGTAGCCTCTCTTCTGTGGGCAAGGAAGTCTTGATGTTTCGGTGGGCAAACTTGTATAATGTAACAACCTCATAGTTAATACTTATTATTTCGAAATTGCATTAGATGACACGTATTAGATATCAAATTAGTGAACTTATAAAACCAGTTAAAGGGAGTATGTCCAACGCCCCTTTTCAAATAATCAATGACGGCGGAATGACTAACTGCGTCATTTACTTCTCATCAACCTTTTTTGACTTGGCTGATGAAACTCTAAAATAACTTAAGTTTTATTTATAAAATTTACTATTCATGTAAATGTTTTGTAGAGGCTAAGTGGTTGCATCTTTTAATGACAATGCTATCTTTTTTCACTCTGCATGGATACCTGCAAAATGTGTTGCATCTATTACAAATATGTCATGAGTACAGGGGGTTTTTGTCGATCATTACAAATCAAATTTTTACAAATCATTAAAAACTTGAGAAAAATTAATTAATTTGCCCATTTTTAGGGCGTAATATTACACAAAATGGGGTGTTTTAGCTCAGCAAATTATATCTTCATTGATGCTTTCTAAAATTCGGGGTGTATTATGAGCACAAGATTACTTGACGAAAATGTTGAAGAAATGGTAATGTACATAAGTATCGTGCATATCACGCCACAAAATGTCTGATTTTAGTCAGATGTGTTCTTTTAATTTGTAAATTTTAAAGTATGATGTATTCACTGCTGTTTAACCAAGCTGCGGGAACGACTTGCCAGGCTACGGGAGATAATTCATTTTAATCAACTTGGAGAAATTGGACGAAACTTTCGAGTAAAAGTTGGTTTTAAATGAGAGCTGTGACCCACAAACAAATTTAAAATCCTTTTTTTCAAAATAAGGAACAAAATAAATAACTTTTAGATATAGATTTCCCTAGAAAACAGAAAGCTCAGTTTATACACAACTCATCCAGTTGAATATGTGGAGTAAGTCATGAAAATTGAAAAGCCAGCAGGAGACGTTATATTCGTTCCATTCGACTTTCATACCAATATACTTCAAAGATGAAAAAATGTAAAAAAGGTAGAAAAACTCATGCATAAATTTGACGCACGTTGTATTATAAATAAAAGTGCTTTTGTAAGAAATTTGGTTTAACCGGAAGTATAATAAACGTGGCTTGTGTTCAAAAGATACACTTCCTTATTCTTTCTTGCTACCTTTTGGCCCCATCTTTTGCGGCGCCACCTATGGCATGACAAACAGTTTTTAAATCTTTCTAAAAGTATTTAAAGTCCTTCTATTGCAGACGCTTTGGATCCTATGTATCTATAATATTCAGTATAAATGATAAAGGTCTGGTTATTTTTAACTAAGGAGAGACAATCCTTTGTGAATATGTCCAAATTGTTGCTTACACCCCTCCTTTTGGACTTTGCCATAACGGTATCTGACGGTAACAGGTCATGCCCTAGAAGCAAATTTTGAATAAGCAGCACAGGAATATCCCTTCATATTTGGTAATTTGCTTTATAGTTTCAAACAGAAAATTTACTAAATCATGTTAAGGACGCCTTATTTTCTAACACGCAAATCAAGAATATTAAACTTGTCTAATTTTACCTTAAAAATGACATCACATATAAATAAAATGCACCACTGATTGTAATTGTTAGCTTCTCTACTTGTCTAGCTGAAGATTCGTCATACCCATACAACGATAACATTTTTATCTTCATTACGTATGAGCCCTAAAATTTAGAGCGAAGGAAACAGCTAGAACTGACTGCAGCAAGGTGAACAAAGATATTGATTTTTAAACTCATATTCCTTTAGCGCAAAACTTTCTGCAAGCTCCCGCAATATGCAACACAAATATTGCCCCACCGCCATTAGAAACAGAGATCCCCTGCAACGTTGCTGTCTTTCAATACCTCTGCCTTGTTACAGGAGATTAACGATCGATGACTTTAACGCGCATGAAATCAACGTGCAATGAAATTAACCCCTCATGACCACTTTTAAATTTTACCACACATGATAATAACATGAACTTTTGAAATTATAAAGCTAATAAACCATAATCTCTAACAGTTAGTAAAATTTTCTAAAATTGGCAAACGACACCCCCTAGCCATTAGCTACAGGAAAGTACGGTTTCCTGCAAAATTGTGCCATCTCAAATTGCCCTATTCCAACTTGTGATTGTGCAAATTCTGCAGGTACAAATTTGGTGCCATGTGTAACTAGCATATATAAATCTAACGAACTATCAAATTAACATATATGGTACTAACGCAAATTTTCATAATGCGTGTTAAAATCATTGATCGTTAATTTCCTATCATATAGTAAACCCTTACAGAGGACCCGAAAATCCACAAGGAATGTAATCAAGTCAAGCAGATCTATCACATTATCAGTTCTGACTCAAGATTCTCTGCATATGTGAGGTAGCAACTTCCAACTACATTTCCAAGGACATTTCCTTGCAATCGTCTAGATTCCCCCTACACTCGCAGTGGCCAAAATGCCGTATTTCGCTCCTCCTGCAAACTCCTTTTGTTGCGGAAAAGTTTCAGTTTTCTCTTAAAAGATAAGTACAAAACAGACAAACAAAAAACGGAACCAGTTAGTGCTGTGCCATTGGACAATACTTTTATAGCAAAAAGTGATACGATTTGAAATCATCCTTCTAGTTTACTAAGAACATTGATGATCGATCGAAAATATGATCAACAGAAAATGAAATTCGCCATCTCTCTCTATAAATTCAAGAATCATTGATACGAAACTTAAAACATAAGGCTACAGCGATAAGTATGCGGATTTATTAAATATCTCTGTCACTCTTTTTATTTTCTCCTACTTCTCTACAGTTCAAAATCCACTACAGGCATTTAAAATATTTCCCTTGGCAAAATGTGTTGCTTTTTGGAAATAAGTGTGCAAGAGACCGAGGAGAATGTAAAGAATTACGTAACTGTCAATTAGTACAGGTGCTATCTTATCATATTACTTTTATCTGCCATTCATCTGAGATAACATAGGAAGATCAAAGAACAGTCATGGTAATTCAGTAAGGTCGTCTATATCCGATCATTTCAAACTTCCGGCAATTTAGAATAACATAGAAGGTAAAGAGTGGACAAGATGGAGGAGAGTCTGCTTCTGCAAATTAGATTAACAAATCAAGCTGTGCAGATGATAATGGATAAGATCGCACTTATTTTGTGTGGGAAAAAAGGACGTTCTAACCCTTTTTATTCATTGTCCAAATGTATAATATTTGATGGTCATCTTAGATTAGTGGACAGGTCTAGTTTGTGCTGTAATGGATTTTTAAAAAGTGCGGGGAGGGGGAGGTGGTAATTTATATGCTTCTTCATATGGTAAGGTGTAGCACTGTATGTAAAATGGTGATACAATTAGTCGGAATTGCAATGTCCCCTTTGTTAAAGAAGATCATCGTTATTCTTAGAGGAATAGCATCCACGAGTGTTTTTAAAATCGTAGGGACTTATGTGACGACAGAGGCGTTGCAATCTATCGAAAAGTTAGTATGGACAGGCTGAGTAAGGCTTTGTTTGACCTTTGCAAGCCTGATAAATATGTTCTCCATATCTACTTTACTTAACAAGCAGTACATTATCAATAACGTCTTAACAAGTGTGAGTATGATCAGAGAAGAAAGTGTTTGCTAGTCGACAGGGACATGTTTTTTTATCGTAACAAAATCGCCCTATAGAACAATTTGTTATTTTCCCTCTTTCTTGATAATGTCGTTGAGCCTACTGCGAAAGGGTTTTATTACCATTTAAAATGTCTCGGTTTTTGAAGTCTTAAGTGCAAAATGAGAAACACGATATTTAGGCTTGAAGAGCATCTTGCTCTATTATATCAAGTAATTTGATCTTTTAAATACTTTACACTTGTTACTATTGTTAGCCCTACTAAACATGTAACACTTGTTCCTAATTTAAGTTATGAGTGACATGATGGCTTTATATTTAAATTTTCCAAAATTATCGAATGCAAGAAATAATAATTTATTACTGATGATTAGCTGAAATGAACTTTAACTGGGTCTTTGGACGCCTTACCTTTGCCATAGATCATCAATTCGGCTTAAATCCTGACTCTGGCCAAACTGAAGGCCCGCTGCTCTGTATCTTTCCTGGCATCTAACGATCAACGTACCCAGTCTTTTAATGTTTTTTTCAAATTTATTCAGAACTATTTAAAAAATATCTTAGTTGTTAAAGTTAGTTGTTAAATGATGACGTCATAACCCCAACAAAGAGTAAGCCACAAATAGCAATAAATGCAAACGAATACTTGCACATATAATTAACCTGTTTTGGGGGGGGGGGCGGGTGGATGATATAAATGTATTATAAGATTGCTGTTTGCATTCAGTTTTTGTGTTAGCCATCTTTCAAACCTACAACCATGCTCATTTGAGTTTCAATTGCTGACGATATTACAATGATAGGTATTTTAGGTAACTGTCGGCATCTGGCTGAGCTGTTACGTCATTGTCTTCAATACCAAAATTCACATGTTTTTCCATAGCTCATAGTTGACATTAATATTCCTACCAGATTTTGTGCATAAGTTGAAAATATCCACGAATATATCGGTATTGCTATGGCCATACGCCTACAAGCCCTCGTCCCACCCTCGCATTTTTATACATCCTCGTCCCGATATGTTCAATATACTTTATGGGGTAATGAATCATTCTATATTTAGTGCTCATTGATTACATTTAACTCCCTT
>JAAAKL020013525.1:0-12417 GCA_010016065.2 Carybdea cf. marsupialis auct. non (Linnaeus, 1758) | reverse complement strand
AGCTGATACTAGCTGTTAACATTTCAATTCTCGTCTATATCCTAGTGATTTGAGAATGGAATATAACTTCCTTACCAGACAGGTAGCAGCTGCACATAGCCGTGAGGTTTTTTGGCTAACACAGCCATGATGAATTTATTTGCATAAATGTTTTCGTCAGGCACTGGTCACAGCAATCACTTACTCGCTCACTTATCCTCGAGCACCGGCGGTGCGTAGAGCCAACTTGAAACACAAGTGCTCGCCAGTGCTGACGATCGACAGCGAGCTGCTCCGTTTGAGATAGAGGCACTCCACAGGATCGCAGGTCTTTGGCAAACCCACTCTGTCAAAGTTTATTCCGCAGCTCCATCAACAATCGCTTCAATGCTCTGGATGATGAGCATCTGAATAACTGGGACAAGTTCAAGCAAGTAGTTTGTGACAGCAATCAGGTGTAGTGAACATAGAAAACGTTCTTGAATTATTTTACAGATATGGAAAACATTATTACACGTTGTTGACAATAACACCAAGATGCGTGACACGCGTTCAATCACTCATATGATTGCACAGCGCTTAACTCATAATGAAGTACTCATTATCTACAAAGCACAATGATGGTTAGACATAGGTGAATCTTTGCTATATATCAACTAGCAGCACGAACATGAAATTGCTCCAAATACCACAGTGAATAGGGTCTCTTGTGTTCTATCATGAACTATTACAAGAAAAAACTCTCCAGAAACATCTCTCAATTTTCATTTTATCTCTTGAGGCTGTGAGGAATTCTGAAGTGACCTTACCGAACTGAGTATTTATGATGATTATTATGAAACTATGGTCTTTCTTAGGAAATCTCAGTGGCCTCCTGTTTTGCTTGACTCTTTAATTTATCTCTTGTTTGGGGTCATGTTTACAACTGTCAGAATAATACATAATCCTTGTAACCCTCAAACTCATTAGGGTTTTTTATTGGTTCTAGGTTGAGCTTATGGAAAATTCTGTGGGTTAGATGTAGGGCCACCAAGCATTGTTCTCTCAGTACATAGGTAATACTAAACTGCGATAGGTATGATGTAATGGGCGATGGCCGCATTCCAAAGATATAACTAATGTGTGGTGAATTTACGGTTGGCAAAAGAGAAATGGGCTGGTCTTATCTACGGTTTAAAGATGTCTGCAAAAGAGCCATGGTGGCAGCAGAGATTAAAGCCAATACGTAGTAGAAAGAGGTAGACGGTGACAGGTCATCGTGTAAAAGTGCCACGTGGAAGGGTATCCAAGTAGCCGAGAGAAACAGGGAATTGCAGAACGAGGGGTGTCGCCAACGCAGAGAAAATCAAGCAGCCATCTTACAGGACACAGAGTTTATCTGCACAATCTGCCTCAAAGACAGTCACTCTCGCGTCAGGCTGCCCAGCTACAGATGCAGCTAATGCCACTAAAATACAGAGCACAGTCTATCATCTTACGAAGATGGAAGAATGCCAACACGATGCCATGTCAAAACTTAAGGAGATGGTTGCGTCCTTTTCATGGACTCTTCCTGTGGTATATTTTTAATCCATTCTCAGTTAAAACCTGAAAGGAATCGTCAACTGAGGAAGGTCGTCAAGGTATTCAGTGAAACATTTTAGTTGCCTTCATTTTTACAAACAGGTGTTAATATTTCATCAATACGCAGTTACACTTACGTTTTCTACTATTACACCTTCAAGTGAGTGTATACAACGATTAGATGAGGTCATCACAGCCCGACTGTAAAATCATATCTCGTTTTGATCATCCTTTGCATTATAAGCACTTGGTGTATATCGCATCTGCTGTAAGTACACGCTCTCCAAAAACAGCGAGAGCCAAATTCTTTAAAAAATTACGAACACTAAGAAAAATGTAGCATGGTTCCCCTTCTTTAAAAAGCGAATCGCCACCCTGCATTCTATGTTGAAAGTCCTAGAGAAAGCAACTGGACGAAGGTGAAGAAACGCATGTTGATGCGTGCTGGAAATGATTTTAACGAGAGTAGTTTCAGATTCATACACTTAGGAATCTTCCCTTACCTTCATCTCCGTCCGTGTGGCTACCATTTAAAGTTGTCGATGACTGAAATGTGTAATTGCGTATTACTAGGGAAGGTAAAGTAGGAGTTAAAAGTAATCAACAAAATGGATTTTACGAGGTTTCTTGGTCATGTTTTACTCAAGCTAAGGTTTAAAGGTGGCTTCTGTCCTTGGTATGATTCACTGGAGAGAACGTAGGCTTACATAGAGACGAAGGTAGCACCTGTCGAAAACATCATGAGCAAAAGAGGAAGACTACCCTTGGTATGATTCACTAGAGAGAACGTAGTCTTACACAGAGACGAAGGTAGCACCTGTCGAAAACATCATGAGCAAAAGAGAACGACTGTCCTTGATATGATTCACAGGAGAGAACGTAGGCTTACACAGAGGCTAAGGTAGCATCTGTCGAAAATATTATGAGCAAAAGAGAGCGACTGGGAAAAGGTTGTTGACATCTTGGCACATTTTTGGACTCGAGAAAAGGGTGTAGGAATCAATTTTTCCTCGTATTATTGCAGTCTTAAGTGTTTTGTATCTTGTTTCTTTTTTTTCTATTCGAATACTGTAGTAGCATCAAGGCATAACATGTACCTGCTGGAATAATTAAAGGACATGTTACATGTTCGATATATGATGTTGCACTTATATCTTAAATTCTATTTTCAGCAAAGGGAATAGATTTCAAAATGCCAATCCCATTTCGGTAAGTATGTTACTGGAGCGGCGCAAAGTAAACTCAGTAGACTACATTAAAAATTAACATCAATGATCTCGAACCAATTTTTATTACAATAGTTTGTATAATTGTTGTTTCAAAGCTATTTTGTTTGTTTTTATGTTGCTTTTTTCATAATTTTGCTATTGTTGTTGGTACTTCACTTATTGATTTTTGTTGAATCTTAACCTACCTTGTTTTTGAGATTGTTTTTATTACTTGTGCAAATCTCAGCCTGCTTTTTCTTAGAAAGGTTTTGTGTTATTTTAAAAAGTACGTAACTATTCTCAAAGTTTGCTTCTTCCTAGGGCATATGATGCTGTTTACAGAGTCATACATGTTAATAGCATCTCGCTAAACAATAAATGATCACTGTCTCTTTATGTTGTGACAATAAATCTAATCGTACATTCAAAGTAATCCCGATGTACGTCTCTCTGGCACTGAACAGAGTCAAGAATCAGTAAGTAATCAAAACGTGTTTAATGTCTTCTCCTTTCGAGTGCTTCCTTTTTCTCAAAATTGTAATGCCCATGCCGTTTCCCTGTTTTACAACGGATTATCAACATCAAAAGTGCTGCGTATTTCTCATCAGAAAATCAACTACGCAAAATATTGTCAAAATTGTTATGGCTTGAAAAGAGAGCGTTCGAAATGATAAGTAAAATGCAAAAACGATTTGCAACTTTCAATGGGCTGTGTACAGCACGATGGGCCTGATGGCACTCCTTCAATGGTCAAGTCACATGACTTAGAGAGGCTAGTCTCCGAAATTACGTACAGCTGGATGTGATATCCTCCGATTGAGTATTGGGAGGTAATGTGGTGACTAGAGAAATAGATCATGTTATTAACGGGGGTCGCCTAGTTTAGTTGCTAGAGCGCAGGCCGCAAATACGTGTTCGAATCTTTATAGTGCCATACTTTATTTTTCTCTAGCATCTATTCAAAGATTGATATAGTTCAGTTTCTAGAAACTGCATTTGCATAAAGGAGTCGTAGTGCCATGCTACAAAAATAAAGCCACGTGAATAATGAAGTTAAATAGGAAGAAGTAAAAATAAGAAGAAGTAAAAATAGGAAGAAGTAAAAATGGGAAGAAGTAAAAACGTACTTGAATATTTTTTTACATACGAAAACGAAATGCCAGTGATGAAACATCATGCTGACCTACACGACAAGGCCGAATTCATGTTGTTCGACATATTAAAAACAAAACCAGCAATTTTATCACCGACGTAAAATTTAAAATAATTGTGGTCAAGACGGTTTCGATTACAACGCCCTCTTTAAACGAAGTACAAAACTTCACCACCAAATTTTGCTTATCCAGGAGAGCTGGAAAAAGAAAAGGTTATAAGGAGACATAGCATTTGGTAGAAGACAGTGGAGAAGATAATAATTGGAGACGATAAGCAGAGTGACAGAAAGATCATGTTTGGTATAATTACAAGTTATATCCAGCTCGTAAATGCAAATAGGTATATTGATAAATCTAGAGGGAAGCTGGGATACCAGGAATCACCGTATGATACAAAAGAAGTCTCCTCTCATAACCGTAAATTTCCGGCCCCTGGGAAATTTAACTCTATTTGCTACCTATTTCACATGACACAACGGCGCCAGACCCCTTTCAATTGGACGTAATTTTAAAAGACGTTACCATCCTTATCTATTATTGTACATAGTTTCGTGCCCATATAATGTCACTGCCATTACCGTCCAGACACCGCTTAAATTGCCTACCAATTATTCCCATTCTCTTGTTAGAATACTAACTCGGGGTGCATAGAAAACGTTGCTAATCAGAGATAACCGGTGATACCAGTATCGATATGCTCAACTACGTCATGAACATACATGCACGTACAGCTGTTTACCGACGTGAGTATTTGTATGACGCAATATGTTCCTGAACCGGTTGGGTACTGTTATTGTACTGATTACTTCGACAGGGCATTTTGGCAGAACGTAAGGAAGTTATGTACTGAATAGCAGTGGCGGTTTTAGGGGGAGGCCGACAGTGCCATGGCCCAAGGCCCCGCACCTGTAGGGTGCGCTTCAGTGGTACGAAAAAGGTAGTGTCTACCTGCCCATATCAATCTTCTGGAACTAAGTGAAAACTTGAGACTTTACCCACTAGAGGAAATACAGTGTCTCACGAACTTCCGCAGTACGGTCATGTCTGAACTTCCTTGCAATGCATGACGTCATAGGGATCCGCAAACTTTTCGACCCAGGGCCCCGCACCCTTCAAAACCGCCATTGCTGAATAGTATCATCAGATCGTGTCAGAACTAGAATCTGTATAAGACAAGATCATTTTTTCTTTACATAACTTATTGATACAACTCTAAACTCCAAAATTTTAATACTCATGTACTCTGTTAAACTCCGAAACTCTGAAACTCTAAAACTTTGAAACTCTGAGAGTCTAAAACTTTAGAGACTCGACTCTAAAAAAGTGATTATCTTAAGAATAGTCATGGGCATCACATCCGATACTCAACTCCTTCCCAGACTACTTCCAGAACACGCTATTTGATCTATAAGTTTGCAAGAGAACGAACTAATTCTTTTTAGATCCATTTGACAAGGGGGAGGGTTGTTAAGGAGTGGGAGGTATCAAATGGCATCAGAGATTACGAAATGTGATGGAATATTCTGATGGAATATAACATGAATTCGCTACCTTGAGAAATCTTTTCCTCTCTGCACCCTGTGACTTGATCATAGAAGGCCTGACATCCGGGTATTCAATCTGTCCAACATTCATTGGTCATCATCATCATTGTCATGAAGTACACAGAACAAACATAACTCACTTTTAATACTCTTTCTTTAATCTTTTCCAGACACAATCTTAACATCAACCAAACTTCTATGTCATACCATCTTCAAAACCAACTACTAATCAATCTACTTTACAAAATAAGCACATGGTAAGACTAAATAGTACTGGTTAATACAATCACGTGATGAAAATATAGGGAACCATTATCACACTATCATCATCATCATCATCATCATCATCGGATCGAGCGTACTTCTTTGACAATTTTCCTCCACTCTTCCCGTTCCTATCGCGAGTTCTTCCTTTACTTAGTTTGGTATCCCTGTGACCTCTTGATCTGTTGCTGTGCTTTGGCTCCCATAGCAACAGGTGATATAATGTTTCTTCTGGTCTTCGCCAAACATATCCTGTGAAACTCAGTCTTCTTGTTTCGATGACATCAGTTATTGAATCTAAGCGACAAAGTAGTTCTTTATTGGTTTTTTTCTCTTTCCAGGATACGTTGCAACATACTATCATAAAAAGGGGATTTGAAGTAATCTGTTTTTGCAACAAGCTAAGATGCTTCACATGATGAAAATAACGGCCGGTGAGTGGTAAACCAATACGGTTCTTTCAGGTTAGAAGTGTCCTCGTTTTTACTTCGTTTGATAGAGAGGCTACATGCAAAAGGTAGGGCTGATTTCTTCACCGTCAGTTCCTCTAGTTCTTTCACATAACTGTATGATTTTTGATATCGGATATCCTGAGTACGAAATTCCACTTTGCTTTACAAAGTTACGAAGTTCGTCAACAGTAAATGGGCAGAAGTCGACTGTGTCAGCCATGTTCGTTGTTTATCTTAATGCTTAGCCCTACCATTGAAACTTCAAATGACGTAGTTTTGCGAGGCTGCGGCCAGATCGAGGCTAAAATCGCTAACCTGAAAGAACCGTATTGATACTTAAAAGCTCCGCGGTGAGGAATTTGAAAGTTTAGGGAAAATACCAGTGGCGATGTAGGTCTATACTAGGAAAAAGTGGCATGAAAAAATTAACAGGGAACTAGAAACTGCCTATTTCAATCACTAATAACAAAGATAACTTTCTGATTTTGAAGATGCCAAACATCGTCTTTACTGCTTCAGATGTTTACTGATGGGAAAATTCCTCGTTTTTGGCATCTGCAAGTGTCACTGTGGTGTTAGACTAAATCCTGCCACATATGAAAACCCATCAATTGATGATAGAGACTTTATGTCTATTATAACATAGCATAGCAGAAAAATTTGACTAGACCTAGTACCTTGTAGCTATTGTTAAGTTAATAAATTGTTATTGACAGTATAAGTCCAAAATGAAAGAAATATAAGAAATGTATTTATTTCCTATATTATCTATTTATTTACTTATTTATTTATTTAACAATGACACTCACGTTGGTGATAGATCATCATAATTCAAGATCTGGCATCTTAGGAAAGTCGACCTTGATTAAGCCAGGGGTGTCAGATTTTTCTAATGACACGCACAACTGTTATGTCTAAACTGAAATTTCGTCATGGCTGCGTCGGCATGCATAGTTTGGTTGTCATCGAATCAACATTCTTGTTCTCAGATAACAGCCCTTATGAAATTGATATGCAACAGAAGGTTATTCTTCTTGCTAAGAGCATAGCAACATGGAATGTTGAAGCGACCATACTATCGATCAATTTCTCACGCTGCCAATGACGAATCATAACCTTTCTGTCTGCTGTAGAGCTTGGCGCTTTCCTAAGATTGAAAGTTAACAAATAGTTGTCATGATACCGAGATAAAATATGACAGTATATCTTGAAACGATGATTTGTGTTACAATTTTTTTAGAATTGCGTTGAGTAAGGCATTTGTAGAATATACTCTTTCTCTGGCAAACGCCGATTTTTCGAATCGTTCAAGATCAAAGATGCAATCCATAATAACTAGACGATGGTATTAATTTTCTTTCTAGTCAATCCAAAGCCATTTTTGGCCTCCCCACAAGCTCAATCTAAATCACAACAAAGTTTTTGTACAGTATGCTGTGAGTCTTAGCTCAGTTTGCAGAGCGCACGCTGCGAATGCGTGGATCACCGGTCCGTTGGTGACAAACTTTTCCCTTTCTGTAGCGTAATTTCAAACTTAAAATGCCACAATAATACCAATTACGTTCATACAGCTGCGAAACGTATACAAATGATGATTACCTTACCTTACCTCTTTTCCAAATTGAGGCTCATTGCAAAAGTCTCTGTTTCAGGAACTTTTGTATTACTTACTCGAAAGAATCTGCCAAGTGACTAAAAGCCTGATAAATTCCACGAAGCACCTGTTCCCTTAGCAATAGGCTTAACGAGAGGAAAATCCGTACAGGATCCATCTTGACAAACATTTTCGCCAGACACTCCTCAAAAGCAATCGTCAGGAGTAAAGGCCAAAATGTTTGCGAAGAATGTATAGGAACAGATCGGATAGTTTGTTGAGTTTGTTGATCCTACAAAGAGGACTCCTTTAAAGTATCAATAAAAGTGCGTTCTCCATTTCATCTTTCCGCTCTAGATTTATCAAAACAAATAAACGTGAGCTTTGTCGGCATAGGAACGTAATTAATACTCACTCTTTTTCAATACCATGTTTGACTGAAAACATGCTACTCATATGTTTTCAGAAACATACTAAAATTCTCTAACTTCATACAAATGTTTGCGAAGGCTTTCTACCTTCACTGCAGACGATTGCTGTGACCAGTGTCTGGCGAAAGCTTTTAACAAAATCTTCCCATCGCCGCAACGCAATTTTCAAGGCATTGCTTAATTGTCCATAATCTTTGTATCACAGTTTAAACACTTTTACCACCTTGTAACTCTACTATTTACTGTTATCATTTCCTGTTCTCTAATTTGCACTCATCCATCCTAAATATTCATCAATCTGTTCCAAGCCCTCTCTTCCTTACACTTTTGGTTTATCTTTATTCTGTAGACCTCGCTTCCATGTTTGTCCCATGACATGTCTTACAGGAATTTCACCAAAATGTGTGTCGCTTTTTGTTACTGGTTTTTTTGTAAGTTGGTTTCTCAGTTCATTTCAACTTGACTACCCTGTTTTCCAGCCCCGCTCTAAACTGTTCAGACCACAAAGAGGCCAGGATACGCAAGTCTGCTCATTTTGCTTTACTTGGTTCTCTAAGTCAAACCACTTGAACTCAAGTTATTGCATTACAAATGTAGAAAGGTTTGAAAGCCTTCGTCATCATCATTTCCACCTTCCGTCTGTTATTCATTGTTAACACCATCAACATCATCATCGTCATTATTATTATCATCATCAGCAGCAGCAGCATCATCACCATCATCGTCATAATCTTGATCACGCCTAGGCAAAACGTATTTAAGAAGGAGATACCGCGACTGACAGGTTTTTCCACTGAATGGTATTTTCCTTTGTGCTCTTCTGTCAGCTATATCGCGTCCCCTCCCCCCAGCCCTTATCAGCTCCTTTGCTGCTAGCGACCAATAACCGAGGTGCCTGTCCCACGACAACTACAAAACATATATGATCTATCTCGAGCATAAACCCATACCTTCCCGGCGTTTTCCTCTTTCAGACATAGAATCCGCTTTCCGTGCGCAGATGAAGGACCACAATCCACAAAGGTTTTAATGACTAGCCAACTATTGCATTGATTGCATTGCATTAACTCCAAAGAGCTACATCCTTCCGTCCAGCTTAGATGAACTTTCACTTTTCAGGAGTAAAGTGCGAACAGGTCTGACTTGATTACCTAAATTCTTTACACGTTTAGTCATTCTTCAAGTTCAACGTGATAAGCCCTTGTGTGTACGTTTGAAGGGGTTGAACAAGTTCACCAGGAATAAAGTCCGAACACACAAGGTTTTATTTCATAGATATTTCGTAGGTACTTTTCCAGATACCCCCGCCGCCTCATTCAGAGACAGAATCCCCCACCAACTTTTCCACAGGGATAGGGCTAGGGTTGGGGCTAGGGTTAGCGTTAGGGCTAGGTGGTAGGGTTAGGACTAGGGTTAGGGCTAGGTGGTAGGGGTTTTAGGGGTGCAGTTTTGAAAAATAGTGGTGGAGGGTATCTGGAAAAGTACCTTTTTTGGTATGTCAGACTATCCGTCACATCCGATTGCCTATGTCTTTTTATGCAGGTTTGAATGAAAGTAACAATTTCTAAGGAGTGAAACATTAACAGAGCTGGCTTTGTTTCTTGGACGTTTTGCAGGATTGAGTAAAACCTCTACCTCTCATTTATATTGTTACAATCTGGTGTCCCTTCAGCTTTGCTTAAAAGAGTGAATAAGTAAATGCACGACTATCGCATCCTTTCTAGTTGCTTTAGCTACGCGTATATGTTTTCGCGGAACATATCTGTGATGCTTTAGCGTATCATGATATTAGGCCTACGTAGTTTGCATCTACTTGTATCAAGAAACACAGTAGAGATCCTCGGTTTAAGATAAAAGGTTTTTAGGGAATAGGGCGATAAAAAACAGTGGGGGATCTTCTTCTTTCAGACCTCTGTAAAAGTACGCGGCTTTGTTTTGAGAATACTCTGGATGTACAGGAAGGTAGGCAGATGATTGAGAAGGATTTTGCATCCACCAGGACCGCACCTTTATGCTTTTCTCCAGCCAAAGGAGGTAGTATCCAAGATAGACTTACATAAACGTCAAGCAAGGGCTGTCGAGCGGTAGCAAGGCCTCCAGAATGGAAGTAGCAATGGATGTCTCGAGGCTGGACTAAAACATTCTCTCGTGGCCCTGTCGGGGGTTTGGGTTCGGAGGTTGTTACTCCCTTCTGCCCTGCTTTAGAAGGTGATGGGCTCGCCTCCCACGCATCATGTGCCAAGCCACGTTAAGCAGATATACCGAGCACTTGAAAGGGTTGGTACTTTGATCAAGAGTGGGTATAGGCATTGGAAGTACTTTAAATTGGCAGTTTAAGTGCAAAAGGTAGGAAGCTGATCCAAAATCAACTGGGCGGGGTAGCCTTGACAAAGTTCCACGCCTCTTACGATGGAGAGGCTTGCAGCTTATGCTATAACTAAACAGTTCGTAGAACGCCCTAGGGAGCCCCAATGCTGGGGTGGGGTCAGATAATCAAGGAAATAGGTTTTCCCTTCCACTTCACCTGCATGTTAGCGTAACCATTCCCCAGCATTAAAGAAACTTAAGATTTATTTTGTTTCCTTGCAAAAGATCACGACTGAAGTGCCGATGATGCAATATTAGCAGTCAACATTTATCCTCATGTAATTTAGACTTCGTACCTGAAGTAAACAATCTGTTTGTTAATAGAAAAGTGATGGTTATGTCTGACAAACAGATGCGCGCTCTCTTCAAAGCCAGCATTGAAGTGTAGAACCCTTTGAGGAGACACGTTTTAATTCTAAGATTTTTGACGCAACTGCCCGGTATTTTGGATTGTTTAACCTCTGTATGGTCTCTTGAATTTGTTTCAGTTGGCCGCCCTGTTCTTGAACTCAAAATTCCCATCGACAATGTCTTTCCGTAATGGGCATTAGGCCACTGGTGAAAGGCATAATTACGTCAAGTCAATCTAATTAATCGATTTGTTTAATGCAAAATAGAGAATCACCGTTTAACAGCTTTCTTTTAGACTCTGATGGCATTTTATACGTCTAATCTGAAAGAAGCCATTAACATACCCCTGTCTAATTTAATGTTGGTACTGACAACAGCGATACTTTTCTGTGGCAATCTTGGAGAAAAGAGGTTTCCGAACAACACTGAACTCTGAAGAGAGATCTCCGAACAACGATCGGCAGATCCAATGTAGTTGTAGATGTCAGTTATATCCACCTTGCTAATTATCGATCAAAACCTCCGCATAAGAAAACAATGAAAAAATACCTGGTACAGAACTTACCTTAAAGTTACACCGCACTAATTGCTTCTAAACCTATTCACAGACCCAGTATTTCTCCTCTTCTACCCAGTCCCCCTTCGTCTCTCTATATCTGCCAGGATCCAAGAGACAACATATCACATGGTCTCCGAAGCCAGTTGGCTTGGTAGTCTTTTGTTGGCCCCTAACTTTTCTTATATTCTATACACGACCAACAAAATGCTAAGCTTCTAGAGGGCCTACACAAGCAGATTTTAACATCTTCTGTCACTTCACAACTTGTCAATGCGGAGGGAAAATCATGACGTCACAGATCAAAAGTTTTGCAAATAGTAAGATTTGACTCAAGATATCTAAAGGCAGCCCTGGAATAGGCTGTTTCCCAAAATACCAGACTTGTGTATTGTTGAATTGAGTGTTTCTTCCATAATTCAAACATTTTCAAAATTGTGACGTCACACTTTCGCTTTGCATAATTCTTCATCGCCAACTGAACTTGAACTCATCCTCACCCGGCGAGGATAAGAAAAAATACTTGTAAGAGTTGAGATTGCTCCTCTGTTGCAACCCTACCCGCAATACGTTTAGACGCTTGACGAGGAACACTTTAGCATAGAAGAGGATGTGGGCACATAGTTTATCACTCTGATATCAACACTTGCAATTTCCAAAGTTAAGAAACGGTAACTGTTTGTGTATCTAATATTTAAAGTTACACTATCTTACTATACAGTGGCATGTAAAGAAGCAGGGCTAAATAACGTACCTATTTGGAGCATAATGGAGTTTGGATTTGGATTGGTATATGAATCTATAATTTTTTAAGACTGAAGATTTGTTTGTTTGTTCTTGTTACTAATCCATGGCAATATATATGTGTATATATATATATATATATATATATATATATATAAATACTCAGGCAGACACACAAGCAGTCATGAACTACATAGTAAAGATCTCACA
>JAAAKL020013523.1:0-12418 GCA_010016065.2 Carybdea cf. marsupialis auct. non (Linnaeus, 1758) | reverse complement strand
GTCTTGCGGAATATAAATTTCAGGCCCATCATTTTTTTTCTCTAACTTAACTTTGCGAGCTTCATGTCATGCTTACACAGTGGCAATATGGCGAGTCTTCGATGACAATGATAATGCGCACAATCTAATCCATAGAGAATTTTACATCAAAATCAAAATATTGATATCTTATTGAATCAAAACCAGAATATTGACACCCTTGGTAACAAATGCAGAACAACCTATTGTGAATCGTGCTAAAACATCCAAAATAGCCGCTGGTATTTTTGTATACGAATTCGAAATGGCTAGTAAGATGATTTAGGACCATACAAACTTCCCGCTTATTCCACTGGAACGTATCGCTGTAATCCCTGGTCCTAGGTACACAAGCGTAAAATTCAGGCTTGATTTCTTGTCGTCACACAAATATCTGCAGAAATCGAAATTTCTATCTAAAGCAATTACCTGTTCTCGGGCAAAAAATATTTGGAAATACTTTTCCTAGTTACCTGTATTCAGTTATTCTTCTAACAAAAGTTATACCTGTAACTGTCTAGATAAAATTGTTTAGAATATTTGTGTCCCCGTTATTAAGATGGTCCTACACTCCTACGGATATACGTGCACCCAGTTATTAAAGGCAGCAATGAAAACGTTCCATTAAAAAGGTGTCCTTTGCTTGTATTTGTTGTTGAAATCTGAAACATCTTGCGATAGACGTCGGTTACATAGGTCCATTCAACTTTATCGCATCAAGAAGAAACATGCGGCGTTTAAATTAGAAAACACAATCATCATATTTCTAATGTTAATTTAATGTAATTATTCTAAATTCTCTTTTGATTATATCCTTGTCTTTTGAAAAATTGCAAAACTTTCATTTATGTTGAATGGCTTCCGGTTTCTATGCTACCAGTTTACAAATATTTCCTGCATCGATTTCCTAATTAACTCTGAACATCCTCAACAATCTCTCATTCCAACCATAGCATAGCGAGAAGCAACACACCTATCGAGGGAAGTCGATATTCTGTCATGTACATTTTTGTCACTGTTCATGCAGCAAGGAACTCTAGTAATTATATGAAATGATTATAACTGAGTCAAATAAGAGACAGAAAGGGATGTTTTGCTGTATTGCACTGCAAAGGTGGCCAGCACACTTTTATCAGCTTGTTTTTACGAAGGACCTTGTTAACAAACTGGTACCTCATGCGTTATTAAATAAACAAAGCATCGAAGCAGAACCACTAATTTAAAACTGCTTGCCCATACCTGACGGTTCATGGTGCCGGCTACAGTAGCCCATAACAAGTTATGGCTGTTCTAAGATTACTTACACATAGCTTTTCCTGTGCTTAGCGCTGCTATACAATACTTCCCGGTTGTTTATGTTTTATTAGCAAATAGTGGCAGTGGCTCTTGTAGGACACCTACTCTTCTGTGCTTGATTCTGTGCTTCGAATAGTTGGGCTGGGTGGATAATATTACTAGATTTTGAAAAGGGGGTAGGACATCGTAAAATGATCTTGTTACATGTATTACGCATGTACACGACCACAGAATCGAAATAAGTCGTGTTGTCCTAGAGACTCATAGACGAAAGGTGATTTTGTGTAAACATGTCTTCAAAATTGCAGCTGTCTCTTTCGCCCCGGTTGTAAGTTGCATGAGTTCAATAGAAAACTATCTAGAATGGGAAATCGTTATTAGGAGTATTTGAGTATTTCTGACGATTGAGCAATTTAACACTGTAAAGGGGAGGGCTGAAAGGAAAGCGTTAAAAATATGAAATAGTCACTCCAGTCCCTCTACGTCCATTTAATCATCTAATTACTGTCTTTAAAGAGGTGGTGAAGGAGAGTGGTTTCACAACGATTGTTAAGCTCGCTGGTCTCTTCGCTAAAGTTTAACTGGTTCCTGCAAGCTATTTCATAATCAAGGAAAAAAGTGCACGGAACCACTCAGGTTCTAAGTAAACCAGATGACGGTTTGCCTCGATGAATATTGGGTATGAAAACATCTTGTCTCACCTGATTCATGTTAATTGATACGTGCTATGCTACAACATGTAAATACTCGAAGATGAGAAGAAGATCAAGTCTTTCACAGTCAGCATAAATTTTTTTCTCATCAGCTGAACGATGGTTTTAAATCCGTCATGCGATTTAAATGTTCTTAGGGAAAGTGATGGAACATTCGTCTCTAGCTATAAAGTTGCACATGTAATTTAAAATTTACTTCATCCCCCCATGGACAAATTGTCATCAGAAACACTCAACCTCGAATAAGGGATGTCCCGTACTGAACTGATGTAAACAAAATGATCAAGAGATTGGCCACTGTGCGCCCGATTGCTATAAAGAGGTTACAGCCAACAAATTATTACTACATAATTACTTCATTTCTTCGATTAACTGTCGATGTCGTTTTCTGGAAGCCCCCTGCCGAATTAATTTGTCAACTTGTGTCAAATATTTCCAAGACCATTCCCCACCCCACCCCCAATGGTTGACGTATATTGGGAATGATCCCTAAGCGCAATAGGTGTCTTCTATCTTCGACAAAAAAAACGCCAAAGAATATTGATCAAAATCTCAAGAACTTCACGAAATCAGAAGGCAATGAGCGGTGCGTAACACTCGTGCAGTGCAATCGCCAGGAAAAGTGTCCCTTTTGAAGAAGTGGCGGTGAAAAGTAAGTTAGTATGATATAGACTGCATCGAGGACCGGACCAGAACCAGGTTTTTTTTATTTGTTCTGTCTACGGTATGCTTTTCAAAGACAATGACAAAATTGTTTCATCTGTAAATGTGCTATTTTGGAAGAAGTGCGGTGACACGTTAAAGTCAAGCTCCGGTCACGTCACTACATATACTTTGACACGTCTTTAATATGCTGCCATCACCTCCGTTAGCAGAGACGAAAGGTATGAATCTTTTTAATGCCCTTGAAAATTCTCGGGGAGACGGCAGACACCACCACCCATCTCACCCGGCCCTGCTGCTTTTTGCATACTAGAAGACATGCCTAAACGGACGTCTGAAAACCGTGAAGTTTTGCGGCTTTCATTTAATAAAGTAGCAACGCCTCCCGTATCGCAGAACATTGCGTGCCAAGGCCTCGCACGAAATTTACAGGCCGTAACTGGAGCAAACGAAAGTATAGAAGTGCAAGAACACGTCACCTTCGTTTATTGTCTTTATTTATTATTTAATTATTTATTACATATTAAAAGAAAGAATGACCCTAGGTCATGTTATCGCTTGATGAATGCGTGGCGGATCCCCCCGATCTCTACGAAACACTGGATGGAGCATTCTCCGTCTCAGTTTGAGGTCAGTCGTTGGACGGGCATTTCAGTCTCCATCAAACAGAGCTTATGAACAATGTTACGTAAAATAGCTGACCTTCCCGCGCTATTTCAACTTATGGGGGGACTAGTATTCGTGACCACACTTTTCCGCTGTTGAAAACAAAGGGAAGCTCGATTCAATTTTTTATAGAGATCAGTGGCGAAGTTCCTTCCCTTCTTATCAATTATTACCCCCTTAAGCTAGGAACCTGCGACCTAGTACCTTCACCGAGAGTGGCAAAACGCGGGGCGCCGACCGCATGTGATCTTGGATATCCTCTTATGCGACAGATTACAATTTGTAAAAATTCATGTATTGCGGCCCACGCATAACAATAAAGCAGAACCATTCGAATTTGTCTGACATTGTCAGCAATAAGACGGCAAAACGCATATAATATAAGTTATTATAAGTTATATGATCATAAGTTTTTCAAGTGTTTTCACAAATACGTTTAGAATGAATAAAAGCTTAAATTAAGCACTGAACAAGACCGAACAGAAGATTTACTACTTTAGTAATGGATTCAAGATGGGAGCAACCTACCTTAGCCTGACACCAACAATAAAAATCTGGTCCGCGGCGCAAAAAAGGTTTACCACTCCTGATCTATACCTTCTTAATACTACCTTGTTCTTCCGTACAACTAGTTAGAACGAAACTTCTAATCAAGTGGAATTCACAAAATAAAATGACAAAATTGGTCATAGCACAGTGTGACTCTTGCTCCTACCACAAGGGCAACTAACAACCATTAAAATCTAAGCATTACATAGTCATGTTCACTCGGGTACACAAGTACATGGATCGACTGTCGATGGCACAAATCTAACAGACAATAAAAACAAAGGGAGCAATACGGGGGAACACAGGTAAAAAGAACAGCAAACGAGGAAAAATATACAAAGCTAATGAAATACGTTAAAACTTAGAATGAATAGCCAAGGGGGTAAAGTGCATATCCTATAACGACAAAAACGTTCTATAGCCTTAATTAATTACTCGTTTGCCAGTCACTTCATTTAAATAGTCGGATAAAGAAACAGGATGGCATATACACTGAAACATATAACCGGAAACACATACAAAACAGAAGAACAACCATCTAGCAAGTTGGATACTCTGACAGGACTATCTGCGTAGGAGATGCTGGCCCTATTTTAAGGAAATAGACTCAAAGGCAATGGCAGGGTCCTCTCTGTACATTTTACGCGCTTAAACTCGCACATCTTTCCTATCCGACACCCCTCTATCCGTATTAAACAACCCCTTATTCGCAACACCCATCTACTTTAAAAACCACATATCTACACAGTAGATACAAAGAACCAAGAGACACAGTATAGATACACACCTATACCTGGAGTACTCAAAAATACATAACTTAGTATAATTAGTTTGTAGTGTCTCAACTACGTATTACAACTGGCAAGTTAATTTGCTTTTTACAGTAAAATCGCATTATCGTCTCTTAGTTATATACAATATAGAAGTTAAAATCTTATTTAAAACAATTAAGTCACACCTGAGGCGTTTGTATACCATATACAGTTAAAATACGTTAGCGTGTATCCATTAGCGAAATACGGAATCAAGAAAGCTACTGATCACATATATGGAACATCAAACCAAACCAGGCAACCAACTAGTTTACCTGGTAGCAATGACCTGTTCAGCATCAAAATTTCTTGAGGCATATTCCACTTTATTGGCGTCCATCTAGTTTTCATCACCTATGAAAGGATCCCCTTCAAAAAAATACACTTCTCAGTCATTCCGTCTACCAAAACACTCTCAAAATATGACTTATAAAACTGAATGGCAAGAAATGTGTTCGGCGACTCTGAAATTACTCCACTGAACATGTCAACGCTAACACGTAACTAAGGCCCTTCCCGTCTAACTGGTGTTTCCGCTATGGTTGGAAACTTCGTGCTTTTGTCCCTAACGGATTCTTATTAAATGGATACAATGCATGATATGATGGCTGATAGCATGATCAAATTAAAAGATGCAAGCTTGCACTGTGGGGTATAACATCGATGAAAGTTTCTGCAGCTGACAGAAGTATCACTATCTTAACAATTACATATGAAACAGTTGACTAATGACTCTTTAATCTTATCCACAAAGAAGGGTTCGTTCCTACGGAAACGCACAACATAATTTCTCTACTGTTGGGTATTTGGGTAGGGCCATGAAGTCCTTCTCCCTACCTATGCCATCCTATAACAACCCACGCATTATACTTCCTCAAAACCAGTCTACTTTACTCAAGATTATCTATTGACACCATGCACGATATGAGTAGGCTTGTTCTATTGTGCCCTTGACACTACCTCGAGGCAGTATAGCTTGTGCTTACTTAGAAGTCTACGGTCACTTGTTTTCAGACTAAGTATTATTTGTCTGTTGCTTGGTGCAATTGACCATCAAAACGTACGATAAACAACTAAAAATGAGTTTTAATAAAAAATATGAGTGAAGGTTTCTTGATCTGGATAGGGTTCACCTGATGTAATTCCATTAACAATCTCTTTATCTCTAGCCAAGTCTCATGCTTGAACATAAACGATGAAGATGATAGCTTCTGCCCAAGGCACTTGAAATAACAAAAACCACTTTAAGACTTTCCGGAGCAATATCATTTCATCTAACAGCTGTAGAAATCCATAACATTATACAATTTCTGCATGTAATGGACAAGATTAAATAAGGCATGACAAATAACACCCGATAACCTCACTACCTATTGAACTAACGGTAAAGATTTGACAATTTTCTACTGAAGAACACAAGCTTCTGAGTTGGCAGCTCCTTTCCCCTTTCCAATTTTAGCATAATAAATAGCTTCAAGCCATTCCCGGTATTCTTCTTCTCCCTCCAGTTGAAAATAATGTGTCTGATTACTTCCCTGTGCTTTAACGCTAAAGCAATGACAACCAAAGGAATTATCGGTACATTCCTCCACTTGTGCGCTTTCAAGACAGATACTCTTCTTTACATCCTTGCGGAAATAAAAGAAAAAATATTACTTAGAAACATACAATTATAAACTTCAACTTTATGAAATCAAATACGTAGAAAACAAACCGTTGGTGCCTTTTTATCAGTTTTAAACGAAATAAATCAATCAAACCATAAACGTACATGTCCACTACTATGGCTGTAACAGATCTCTCAAGACTCTCCTTACAAAAACGTTTCATATACCAAACACCCTTCCAACAAAGCTGTTGTGCTACAATCGCATCGCATGATGAGGGTTGAACGCTTTTTGCGCTGAAATTTTTTGTCGGCATGAAGACTGGGCACTGCAGAAGTAAAAAGGGTGGAGGTAATCCTATCTTGAAAGATAAACAAATGGATTTGACGCTAATGCTCAAACAAGAAAGTGATATGAATAGTGTTAGTTCCAATGCTATCAAAGTATCACTAGAAGGCCCCCATCAGAAAACAAGACATCAAAGCAAGCAGGCTACATATTATTCCTAAAATGTCTATCGATGCTACTACTAGGGGTTTTTCAGTCATGAAAGCAATCGTCGCGTTACTAATAGCAGTAGCAGCAATAACATTAACAGAACTAACAACAGAAAGTCAAACAGCACGTCGAACGTTAAGGTGGCGTTGAAGAACAGTATAATGATAAGGAGCTTAATCAATAGGGAATCGAAAGTCAAGACAACTAGAGGAGCAAGGCAAGACGAACGAACTACCATGTAACGGGTTCAACCAAGCACACATTGGTAAAACTAAAGCGTAAGTATACGTACGCCCTGCTTGAAAAGAATGCTGAAAATGCTGTTGTAGTTCACAGAAACTCAGCTCATCATCTTCCAAAATTATGCATGTTTACGTCAACAGGAAATTGACCACAGCTTGCATTAATTGACGGACGCATCCCTCATTTGGAATACGAACAATTTTAACATAAACAATGACAGTAGCCTTATCGCGTCTGTATCTTCCAGTAATATCCTAGACACTCTTATCTCCATTAGGTTTCATTTTAAACAATAGCAGATCCTCTATAAAAATGAACCATGTTGCAGCTCGTATTCGGAATATAACTCATACTGTTCAGTGCTTGCATTTACTATCAATTCCGAATAGACAGATGAAGTCTGTTTAAACGGAAGGTTATCCAACACAGTTTTCTCTCTGGCGTATTATCTCTTACGAACTAGAACCCTAGAGCTCGTTGCTATGCAACGACAACGACAAATATAAGCATGAGGCAAAGCGCATTCCATGCGTAAACCGAAGACCAAGGCACTAGTGAAAATAGAAATGACGCTAAACCAAACAACGTCGTGACCCTGGATGTTTTGAAAGTCGACACCTGACGAGAAAAGCCTAGCATTGCATAATCTTTGAGTACCAGGCCGCATCTCGTGCTACTGGCTGCAGTAGATGTACACTACAATTGAAATGGCCATAATATACACTTTATCTAGGAATATGCCTACGCATAAAGCTACACAGTCTACAAACACTATTTGCATTAAGTTACTGCAGTATAAGTTTTCATTGTAGAACGAAAATCGATTGGATATTTTGAAGAGCACAAAACTGAAGATCTTCATTCCATCAAGTTTTGTGTTAAAAAAAATAAATTACAAGAAGAAGCATCCAGGATCCCAATGGTACTATGTAATTGATCTCATTGTCGTTTATTTGTTCTCTTAACACTACACATCGATGAAAGCATAACTCGCCATAAGAAACTGCTCACCTGGATGCTCCTTTAGTCTCAAGAGCTTCAAGGACCAAAGAAGTAAGACAACTACACGAGAAACCATGGCACAGTCCCATGTCAGACGCAAAGCCGATAACCATTTATTGCCCTGTTTATGGAGCTCTATGTGGCCTAATGTTAGGGAACGCATCGGCGTAACAAAAAGTGCTTAACCTGAAGAATGCCTATTTCTTTCACTTTCGCATGGAATATAACTGGCATGAAAATGAAACCATGAAGTCTAGAAGGAGGGCCTTTATTGGCAACAATACAATTAAGCCTACATCGTCTGATATGTTGAATTTTTGGAAGAGAATTAGAAGCACAAAAATACGTTTCTAAACCATTGCGAGTCTTCGTTTTAAACATATTCGCCATAGTGTTGATGTACCCTTATAATTGTACCCCGCATTGTATATACTGTTCATTTATTGCTCAATACCTAATGAAGTGTAAATGTTGCTTGAGATTGAACTTAGAGACTCAATTATGGAAAAAATGTTTTCTTTAACTAAACCGATTGCATCACTTATGTCGTAAACTGTTAACACATTGTTTCCTTTTTCTGTATATGGTAATGTGCAGAGTCACATGACATTAGACCCAGGCTCCTTACGCTAGTAGAAGTAGGGAATGCAGAGAGGAGATCAGGGGATTGGAGGAACGATTGGTTGAACATTAGGATGGATTGAGAAATACTTACATCCAATGGGGAAACTAACTGGACGTATATAAAAGTGTCTTAGATCTTCAACTCTAGTTTAGGTAGGGCACAAAGAACTAAAGATATCTCAAAACAACCCAAGTAAAACATATTTTGTGTTAAACCTATAGGAACCTTAGATAACATAAGGTTAAACCTATAGAAATCTTAGATAACATAAGGTTAAACCTATAGAAATCTTAGATAACATAAGGTTAAACCTATAGAAATCTTAGATAAACAAAGCAGTATTCTTATGACAACAATAATATTTTTACGGAATTTGTATTAAAAGTGCTATGGAAGGCTTGGGAGAAAAAGTAAATTGGCCATCACTACGGGGTGTTGAGTCAAAAGGCAAGAGGGCTGTAGCACCCCACTTTGGGGGCAAATCTTAACTTCATCTTAACGTGCATTATAATGCTGACATCCACAACGACATATGCAACTTTGTTTGGGCTTTCGTGGGTGGTCTGGGCTACTGCCCAAATGTATCAATGATTTAACCCTATTTGTCACCAACATAAGCTCGAAATAAGCCTGAAAACAAAATTATGGCCAACTGTTTGTGGCTGCATACCCACTTCCTAATTCATACGCCTATGCCTTGCATTTTCCCAGATTTTACAGACCCCCACGAGCCCATTATAACCCACTGATTTCCCAGCAAATATGGCCTTTCAATACGCGTTATTATATTTTTTAAAAACTTTTTTCACCTTGTTCACAGACAAAGTCACTACTAGGAACAAGGTTACTTTTTCCCCTTCAGATGAAAATATATATATGCTTGCAGTCCCCTTTCTATCCTATATCTCGAAACATAGTTTTTCCACTTCACGAGAGCAGATGACGGAGCACAGTACCTCCGGGATCGCAGCAGGCAAGCTCAGGGTCGGTTTGAACTCATGATCCTTAAATTGTGTCACTCTACCACTATGCCACTACTGTGTAAAAACTGTGTTACACATTATACATAATCGTTTAGATGAAGACAGATAGGTTCATGTAATATAGCTTACGACATATTTTGGTACAGGCAAGGGTTTTTTTCAGGCAATGGTTATTGGGACTGTCCTTTCAGAGTACAATTTATGAGAATATTACTTTCCTTACTGTGCTTGCTATATGTATCATGATAAACGTACATTCTTTATGAGTTTCATCATTTGCACAGTAACAAGGTCAAGGCATCTTCAAGTCTTGCTTCCCTCATTTATCACCTACACCCTTCATCTCACATTATCAATGTTTCTCTCCTCATCTGAAACAAATCATAAATTTACACGTATAAATTGTTCATTTATCTAGAGCTTTAAAACATATCTCGAAGCAATTACGGTCTTCAAGCGTAATGGTTGAACGGCATTGCTCCGCTGTTCATCACTGTTAACTACAGTGGAGTCATTAATGACATAAATGCCAACTGCATTATTTCAGTAGCTTATTCTGTTATCATAATTATTATTGAGCTTATAAACCCATTCTTGTGACATATGAAACTAAAAAGCCAAGTCTTAAGAGTTTGGTAAATTCTCGTATATGGAAAAGAGCCCCCACCCAAAGATGACACCAAGACAAAATCACCCCTACCCAATATCATCTCGAGACAAAATCTCCTCGGATAGAATCACCTCAGACAGGATCTTCTCAAGAAAAAACCCTTTTGACTGAATTCCTTTGAGGCAAAAACTTCCTGGATAACCCCTATTTTACATCTCCTTCGTATCATAACTACTATTAAATTTCCTCAAAATTCCATCAGTCATAAGTACCATAAGAAAGGAAAACACTGAAAAGGAAAATGTAACCACTGCAACACAACCGTCTTCATAACTACTTCAACTAAAAGGCAGCCATTGACTTAAGCTCATTTGTGTAATTCAATAAAAGGCAAGCTAACACAGCTGTAGCCTACTGATGCAAAACATTGATTGATATATTACCAATTTCAAATGCTGTCAACAAACAGGACTGGACTTTGAATGGCCATACAGGGCATATACCCTCTGCTTTTTTGACAAATAAACTTTTCACATGAGAAATTCTCTTCTTGGACAGAGTGAACCTTTTTTTTGGAAGGTCAATGTTGGAGGTGAAAGTGAAGTACTGTGGTTGAGTGGTGATATTCTATGGTTGAAATTTGAGCAGCTATCAAAAGTAGTCTGCGGTAGATGACTGACTATTTAATGGAAGGGCATGATCTAAGCAGGATGTGTACAGACTTTCATGATCCATGGATCAAAGGCATGGGTGGTTAAGCCAGGATTCATAGGACTTGATTTGGAGAGCTGATAGAGAGGCTAGGTTGGAAGGACTGAATCATAGACACCCACAAGAAGTGCAATACAGTGATTGGGGCATGTTTGAGAAGAGATGGGAATACAGCCACAAGAACCTCTAGACTTTGCTGTGGAAAGAAGAGGAACAAGAGAAGGAACCAAAGCAGAATTGAAAAGGAACCCTGACTGAGGGAATGTAGTCACCATGCTCTTCACAAAGACAATGCTGCTAACTGGCAAAAGAGGAGTAAAGGGCTTCATTAATGAAAGGAGATCATGTTAGTAACCTATCAAAAATTTACATGGCATAAAAGATCTTGGCAGCAGAACAAGCTAAATAGAGCAAATGACATTTGTAGCACTGTCCTTGAGTTCAAAAGTTCTAGAGCACCTTTGATGTTTTCACTTTTGGTCCCAACCATTTTCTCGTTATTCAAGACCCAACAATGGATGAAACAGTTGCAAAAGTTAAGGAATTTTTACTGAACTACTTCAGAGTGACAATAAACTAAGCAATAGTTCTATAAATGCAAACAAATATGGCTGCTTTGATTAAATACTGCATATATGTATGCTGGTATCAAGCCATCATTTTAAGTGGTTTTTCAATTTTGGTCTTTCTACTCCTGAGGTTTACTCCACCAAAGATCTCCAAATACTCCATTCGAAGAAGATTTCTTTTCTGTCTACAGTAAAATGAAAGACCTAGCCTTTCATTGAAAAATTCCAGTAGATACAATATGCTAACAGTGTTTGTCTAAAGATTATTCTATACAGGGGTATCTTGTCTTAAGGGATTTCTGCTCACAGGGATTTTGTCTCAAGTGGCACCTCTGCCGGGATTTTTTATGAAGTGGATTTTGTACAAAAGAATTTGTTAATCAACAGTATATTCTACATTAGCCTTCACTTTCCTTGATATGATTGCTAAATAGTGCTCAATACGATTGCTCAATCCAGGATGCCCATCAAAATTCTCACCACCAGCAGCAACCTAATCCTCTCCATGTTTAGCTATTAGCTTTATCAGTGTCATTTTCATATATATAAGTTCTTAACCAGGCACTTTAGCAATCCTGGAATACATAGTATAGAACTCAATAAACATAAATGGACATGCTGGGGACTTAGCCCATGATCTCCCAAACCAAAAACAATCCAAACACTCAAAAGTCAACAATCCAGGAAGTTGATTTCCAATTCTCATCACCACCTTATTTCATTTTCATAAAACCCATGCTAGCATGGAAAATGGATGTTAAACAATGATGATGATGATGATGATGATGATGATGATGATGATGATGATGATGATGATGATGATGATGATGGTGACGATGATACCTTAACTGGC